>CABFVX010000173.1:332136-419582 GCA_902151425.1 Timema shepardi | reverse complement strand
TTATCTCAACATCTAGTCCAATATTTATTGTTTAAATTACATGTTTTACAATTGGCGTACTCAACGAGGGGCAGTATTAAAGTATTATACAAAATATATATATACTAAATTTCATTGCTTTTACACACATAAGTAAACAATTATATATATATATAATCTAATATCTAATATTACTGGATGGACATCTGTGGCTGAAATGTTCGCAATGTCACCTGCAAAATACTGTGTAAGAGAAAAACTTTAGGGTATCTCCTTCTCTCTTACACCCATACAAGGCTAAGTGGAATTTTGACATTGTTGATTAGTTTTATTGAATATATAAGATACCACAATGTGTGATTAGTTAAATGAAATAAATGTGTTAGTAAAAGCTATTGAGAACATAACAAAGTTCGAAACGGTTGATTTTTTTCTTTAAATAAGTTGATGTGTGCTAATATAAAATATATTGTGGATGACCAATTTTTGAGACCACTTTGCAGACGTTCAAATTAATCCTAAATATAAGAGTAGTATTTTTATTTTTAACTTGGCAATATATACACTATATATTTTTTTCCATTAAAAAAACTTTTAAAATTATTACGGACGCTACTAGCCTTGGATTTCCCATTAGATCAGCATGGCTATTATGACCACCACACTTTATTTCATCCGCTGGTTTTAGCATCGACTTTCTATTCTGTGCGTTGACGTTAGAAGTAATTAGCTTGCGTCAACTGTTGGCAACACTTTTTCAACGAATAGTACCTTTTAAGAAGTTAGGGCCTAGAAATTAGGTAAATTTATTTAAAGGATGCTGGTATTAATGATTGAACATTATTAATATATTTTTGTTTTCCCAAACAGATGATCACAACTCACAAGAGCATAATGAACTTTTTCCCAAAGCTAATAAACCTTTATACTGGTGGAATAAAGGACACGTGCATGGTGATAACTAAATAAATTTAATAACAAGATACAACCATATTAAAAATAATTAATAAATGCGTTTAAAACACATGATTATTACAAATATAATACAAATTGAAACACAATTTTAAAATGTTTTTGGCACGAAAATGAGGTTCCTAAGGAAAACTTTTAAGAAAATAAAACGAATTGAAATATAACCTCAAATTAAAATCGACTCCAAGCGGCACAGGCACACTTTGTGGGGATTGTATTACTATTTTAAATTGCAGCATGAGTACACTTGGTGGGGATTGTATTACTATTTGAAATTACGGTACGAGCACACTTGGTGGGGATTGTAATAATAGGTACCTACAACCTTAAATAGTCGTGGAAACTGGATCTTCTGGAAATTTTGAAATAATTGACTTTGAACATACATCATACATGCATCTATTTATTTATTTTTAGCTATCTAAAATTGCCAATTTTAAGGTGCCACAGTTACTATTTTTGAAATTGCGGCACGAGCACACCATGTGGGGATTGTAGTACTAGGTACCTACAACAACTCTTGGTATTTTTATTTCTATGTTTAGTGATTTTAAATATATAGAATCAAATATCTAGTAGATGAATACATATTTGAAAAAGAGGATTAAACATCAATCTAGTTTGGCTTCTTCTGGACCCATCTTATAAGCCTTGTTTCCTTCCTTTTTTAAACACATTATTGTTCCAAATGGAAGAGAGATGGTAAAGTTCAAAACGTTAATCCCTTTTATTTTTGACTTTGCGGAGCAAGGGGGAAGAAAAGTATTCAAATAGAATTTATACATTGGTGCAAATTTGTTGAAAAAAATCATACTTGTATTAATATTTATATTAAAAACCGGATTAAAATAATGATTTACTTGCTTGTATAATATTAGCACCGCGTTTTACTAACCGTTGAGGTTATACCGTATTTAAGTACTAATTAATCTAATGGTTTAGGAATCTGGAAGGTTGAATTTTAGGGTAAGTGAGCTGAAATTTGTGTGAAGGGAGAGTGGAAAATAATATAGGAAAAACCAGATCCAGTTCACCCGACCAAGATTCAAACCTCAATCTCCCCGTCCTCTACAAGATTTACTTGCTATCAACAAGAAGAGCATTTCCCAATAAAAAAAAAATCTTTTCTTATTTAGGAAAAACCACCCACAGTGCACCTGAGCGGGTTCAAAACCTGATCTCTTCTTCGGCAGTTTAGCCAAACACGAGACTAGCACATTAACCATATAGCTACCGAAGCGGGTATTTGTACTCAGAGTTGTAAGTAAAAGGCTATCATTGTAAATAGAAATATTAGTTGACCGCGGCATTCCCTTTTACCCCTTCCAACTCCCGTTGAATATTTTGGTACAACCTTTGCCAACATGCCTTTCGGTCGGTAAAGTTTGCTTGCGGGCTGACGTAATAGAATATTTGTTTTATATACATTTAAAAAGTGAAGCAATACCTTTCAGCAATATTACTCAAGTTCATCCAAACAGATTTTTTTTTTAAGATATAAAGCTTTATACAAAAGAAGAATGTGCACACAATTATAAATTATTTTTTTTCTGAGAAGCTTTAATTTAGCAAGGAACAAATTTTTGATAATTCAGTGGTAAGGTATTGGTGAGCTAATGCCAAGGTCCCTGGAACGATTCTAATTTTTGGAACTAATTTTGAACTTTGTTTAAGGTTTCGAGAACAATTCCCATGTCTATGTGTCATTTTCAACTATATTTAATGTATTTTCTAAATCTAATTATCTAGTTTTGTTACAATGATCTAAACATATTATATTTGTTTCATAGCATGCATTTTTAAAATAAGTTTTTTATTATTTACACAATGTACATGATGAAAATCAGGGGTGGTTTATGGGCTGGGTGAACAGGGCAGGGCGGCTGCCAGATTGAGGGGGACACCAAACAAAACATAATGCAGCCTGGGCATATTAAAAAAATCCCCAATCCGCGAACGCCTCACATAACATAACCACTCTTTAAAAATTATTTTGCATCCACCATCTTGAAAAAATGGTGCTCTAAAACTGCTTTTTACAATTATCTTATTAATCATTAATTATAACAAAGTGTTTGTTTTGATAGAAAATAAATAAGTAAACTTTATTTACAAAACATGTTTTGATATTTTTCTTTGTAGGTACCTAGTTCTAACATTTTTTATACAATTTTACAGTGAAATGTTTGGTGTATCATTACCATTGTGGAATTTCCTTTCAGATTATTTTCTTATCACCC
Source organism: Timema shepardi (assembly GCA_902151425.1). Classification (NCBI taxonomy): domain Eukaryota; kingdom Metazoa; phylum Arthropoda; class Insecta; order Phasmatodea; family Timematidae; genus Timema; species Timema shepardi. The sequence goes on along the minus strand of CABFVX010000173.1, from coordinate 416,391 downwards.
CCAGGTTACATTAGGTTTGGGGGTTATTATATTTTCCTATTAATCCTGGTTATATAAGGGCGCACCAAAAATCAATTCCACCTGGGCGCAAAATTTACCTCAGTCTGTTATTGCTGAAAATGTAGGCCTATTAAAATATAACCAATCTGTATATAGATCATAAAATCTCATTAATTGGAAATTTACAATACTTTGATTGATAATGGTGCATACATGGTTGAGCAGGATCATTCAAGGTAAAAATTGTTTCTATTACTCTTAGAACATTTTGCAATACACTTACCAATATAAAACTTTCCAAGAATTTTTTGTTCATGTCATGTGTTCATTGTCTTTAATTAAAATAAGAATAGGTCTACATTTATTTTAAAATAAACAATAAATTTTGATGATAAATGGTTGGCTTTAGAAAATGTGTATTTACAAACTATTTTGTATAACAATAAAAGATAAGTTTATTACCACATTGTCATTTAAGTAGTTGGTATGATTTTTTTACAATATCAATACTCCAGTTAATGGAAGTAACCACAGTAAAGCATGGCATCAGATTCCATAATACATTTTCTGCATAGATTCACACATAATGCACTACTGTACTAATAACAAATAGTGCATATCTTATAGTACATATTTTATAATAAAAATGCATGCATGCATGCATGTGTAATTGGTTCTGATTTTATTACTATCATAAATATTATAGGAAATCTACTATTAGTCATTAGAAACAAACTGCTCTTATTTTACCTTTAGTTCCAACTGTAGTAGTTTGTTAACTAAAGTAAAGGACATTAGTGCATAAGCAACAAATATAGATACTTAAATCAAGTAACAAATATAGTTCTCTTATGTTGTACATCCTGGTATTCTAATTGGTTAGAGTCTTTCCCTGATATCACTTTTCTTTGTGGTCATAAACAGTTTGAAGGGCTTATGCGTTATCAGTTAGTCAATATCGCCTTATTTACTGTCAAAAAAACTCAATGATTGTACCAGAAAAAGATTTAGATGCTACAAATCTGATGTTTAAGTACATTATTGTTTTTAAGTCTCTTAACACAAGAAAGGTTATTAACAACTGGGGCCAAGTTACACAAAATTCTGCATCACTTGTACCATATCTGGTTTTTCATAGTGTTAGGACAAAGTAACCTCGACCTGACTAGGATTTGAACTGGCAAAGCTACCAGTGCCTCCATATGGAACAATGATACTGAAATAAAAAATATTTCAAATAATTATAATTAACACCTGGTAATAGGATAAAAATGTCTAATAAATATTAATTTCTGTGAAATTTAGTAGGTACTTTGTACCTTTCATTTACCCTGAAAAGTAGCAAGTTTAACTTAACAAGTTTCCACTATGGCACAGTTTACATGATAGGGCCATTGTGTAGTCTGCTAAGGCAAGAGTGAAAGTTATCAGGGTAAATGGAATGTACATTCAAAAACTGTAATTAACTAATTTATAAATTACAAATTTCAACAAAAATAGTCCTATTTTTTTTAAATATAATAGTTTTTCAACATTTCTTTAAGGTGAATCTTACTACCTATTCAGGTTATATGCTTATGTAATTTCTTTAGTGGATTAGAGATGTGGAAGGTTGAATTTAGAGGAAAGGTACCCGCATTTATGTGGAGAGATGATGGGAAACAATTTAGGAAAAAACACCCTCAGTACACCAGACCGGGATTGAACCACAATCTCCCTGTTATCGGAAGTTAAATCTATTACGAGAACCATGCAGCCACCAAAGATGGTAATAATAAGATTGTTTCACAAAAATAATAAAATCTTATAATAATAATAATGATGATAAGGTAATCTACAGTGATAGCTCCTTACATTGAAATGGCCTTGATAGCCATTGACTCCCATGTTATATGGTTTATTTTCTTGGAAATGTAGATAGCATTGGTGAGAGAGTTGGTCAGATCTCATATAAGGGGTAGAGGAGGTTTGAAATTCTTGGAATTTAAAAGAACACCCTTTGGTTTAACTGCTTCTCAGAACATTGACTAGCTTAATATCTTTACATAGCTTAAAAACAATAACGCTTTCATACATTATTCTTCAAATACATTTTTATGTGTTTTAAAAAAAAGTCTTAATAGTTTTCCCTATGTTTAAATATTTAGCTATATATAAACATGTCTAAAGTATTAACAAAATGTTTTAAAATGTTTGGTCATTAACAGTTTGAAATAGTTAAAAAAAAGTTTTGATTTAAAATCTACTGTAAATAATAGACCAGACCTAAGTCCACACTCAGTGGCGCCCAACTCCTAAAATACTGATGCTAGTCAGGGGACTCCTTTAGTGTCAAGACATAAAAAGTAAGGGGGATCCAGCTCCAAGTAATTTTTGGGAAATCCAATGCCTAAAGAGGTTTTTAAGAAGGGATTTCCTTCATTTAATCCCCCCGTAACCGACTTTATTTCTACTTAATCCATCCTCACTAACTTTCTTCAAACTTTGCTACCCTTGCATACTTCCTCCTTCACTTCAACAACGTCCATACACCGAGTCATAAATGCCATTTTATTTTTAAAACTCTTATAATGTTTCTCTTGGCATCCAGTTTTGCTATAATAGCTTGAGCAAATAGGTGTATCAAAACAAATATTTATATCAGAATACATATTTATTTCATTAACACAATTTAAAATAATAATAATAATTTTAATGGTGCAGAATGATAGTGTTTTTTTAAGGTAAAAGTTATTTTAATTATTCTTTAAAAAAATTCAACCACAACTGAAAAGCAATTTTCCATTTTTTTTAAATGGATCTTTTAAAACCTTTACCTAGAAACAACTGTTAATTATATTTTAATGCATATATCAACAAAAAATATCTTTATATAAAATAAAGTAGACCTTGATAATAAACAGTTGTAATGATATCGATTTTTCCTGTCTTTTTAATATTCGTGATCATATTTTAAAGTAAATATATTAATATTTCTTCTTTTCAGTTAATATAATGTAAACTCATCTTTTCTATACTATGGCCATGTTTCTTTTTCTTTTATTTTAACTGCACGTGCAAGAAACAAGGTTTTTACTTCCGTGTTGTAATACGCAGTAAACAAATAGCAGGTGCAGAGTAGCACATCTGTTTTCCTAAATGCGCGCTAATATAAAAACTAACCCTATTGGTCGATGGAAAGAAAGCAAGGAGTGGTCTGGGTTGACACGGCTCGACTCGAGAGGACGCTAGCTGGTTAGACACGTCATTCTTGTCTTTCTACTCTGCTACGGCAGACGAGATGGAAGTGTTTAACAACATTAAGTGGTGGTTTATTTTATTTACAAAACAACTTAAGGGCAAATAAAATTGTCGTTGTGACAACAAGACACAGTTTTTCTCATTTCTTGGGCAGATTTATCTCAACCTCTAGTCCAATATTTATTGTTTAAATTACATGTTTTACAATTGGCGCAACAACGTGGGACTAGTTCTCAACCGCAGATGACAATACGGGTAGTACTTTACAATTGGCGTAATCAACGAGGGGCAGTATTTAAGGCTTTTACAACTGGCGTTCAAATGAGGGGCATCTAGTATCTGTATTTTACAAATGGCGTTCCAACGAGGGGCATCCAGCATCAGTCTTTTACACAGTTAGATCTTGAATGTAGATTTTCAGTTACAAACTATTCCATTTAATAATGTAATTTCATAATTTTACTTGATCCTTCTATTACTTAAGGTGAGGATGTAGGGTATGCGAGAGAAGGTCACTGTTTTTATATAAACACATGTTTTTGGTCAAAATTGACTAATATCTAGCACAAACATAAGTTAGAATTTAATTTTCTTTTCATGGCGACCTCAATAAATCTTGAATATCTTTCAAGGGTGTTTTGGGATTTAATTACAACTTTTTCTCCTAATTTAAAAAATCTATCATCTAATGCCATTATTCTAGTGACAGATATTCAAGAGCTGTTGATATAATCATTCAAAGAAAATTTAACTCTCTGTACTGAGGCAATATTTTATTTATTTCGGTCAAAATAATGTTTTACTAAAAAAACTGTAAAAGGCTACCCTTTTCTCGTGTTCCTTAACCCACCACCTATAACAGTGATTTTTTTGATTACAATTAATATTTTAAGTAAAGTGAATATTATTATTTTATTGAGTACAATATTAAGCACATATCAAACATAAATTGGTGTAACTGGCTTAAAACAATGGTTGAATAATGCATAACATTGTATAAACATCTTCTTTCGAAGACAAGGCTGCAGCGTTCAAACAGTTAAAAAAGTATTATCCTAATATCTTATAGCTGTGTGGATAAAAAAAGTTTTCTATCCTAGTCTCTTACTAGTTTAATCATAAATAATGATTTCATAGCTTACATGAGCTATCCATAACCCAGGGCTGTGGAGTCTGTACACCAACCTTTGATTCTGACTTCTCTATTTTTTTACTGTCTAAAGTATATTATGAATTACTAATTAGTTATAACAAATTTACTTCAGTAAAATTCTTTACTATTTGGCATTGTAATTTTATATTTAAATAAATTTGTCAATCCAATTTACAGATATTGGTCCTAAAGAATAAAAAAGGTATAAAATTAAAATTATTAGTGATCATATATTGTTATAATATTGTGAGTTCTTATTTTGAAGCCGAAGTTGGAGTTAGTAACTCTTTACCGCCTCAAACTGCACGGCCATGCCATAAACAACGATATTGTATTATAATTAAGCTACTGTTACACAACAAATGACAATTTAAATTTATATTTATTATTTACAATACAAGGTGTAACTTACTATTCATAATTTTAAGATAGTAGACAATTTCTGTGATCTGTGGTTTCTGTGGCTACAGATCCAGAGGTCCCAGGTTCGATCCCTGGTGCTTCCAGATTTTCTGTAAAGTTGAGGGTCTGGAACAAGGCAACTTGGCTCCGGTCTAGAAAACCGAGACTAGCGGCCACAGGGTTTGTTGTACTGACCACATAAAACCCTCTATCCACAGAAGTTGATGCTATCTTCGCCAACAGTCAATGGTTGCTTAAGTCGTTATGTCTTGATTGCGGGCTAACACCATGGAATTTTGTGGTAGTAGCTATACTTTTTTCTTTTAAATATAAAAATGAACTTTATTAATTTAAAATACCAAACTATTATCCTATTTTTTGCTTTTTTACATTCTGGCAACCATGAACTTTAGAGTTCATAATTCCAGAGTTAGTTAAAACAGTATATTCATTGATTTTAAAACAATGTTAATGAAATAATTATTTGCTTTTTAATTTGAATAATAATCTTAAATTTGGCTGATATATTTGAAATAATGAGATAACAAGAGAGAGAAACACAAAAACTTCTGTATTGGACATATAATTAATATATGAATAAAACAATGACATAAAAAAAGCTCTGTACTATTTCTATAGTAAAAGTAGAAGAATTAATTAATTTATCCTTGCCAAAAGGGAATAAGACAGTTAAATTACTTAAATTCAATATTACCAATTTTTGTGCAAAGTTCTTAAAGAACATAAAAAAAAGACAAATTTTAACTAATTATTAAGGTTTCAGAGGTCAGTCAACACACAGGATGTAAAAGTGTTAATAACTTGGAACTAATACTTGTAACTTCTCTTTTACATATTGACAACACAGTTTGAAAGAACATTTTAAGGACACCACTCAAAGATTGATAAAAGAAAGACAAATAACACAGATCTTTTATTTTATATAACTTATTCAGATTATATCATAAAGTATCCTCAACTAAAATATTTAATAAGTATAAACCAATTAACAGTTTTTTGATTTTCTCAAAACTAGTTTATTGGACTAAAGTAATTTGGAAATGAAAACATTGATACTTAGATTTATGAGCTATAAAAATAATTAAGTTATTAAGAGGTTTTTTTTTTAGTTCTAGAACATAATTATAATTACAGCTGATCAGTTATCCCTTATGACAAAATAGAAAACAATAATATTTTTACTAGGAAACCTGATGTAGAAATGAACATAAAAATAAAGTAAACACTTTAATATGACACATTGATGTTGAATGTTAACATTCATTTACAAACCATTTCATTCAAAAATGTCATTTCCTAAGAGTACTAAAGCATTCTGTTATTTTTCAGTAATTTGTCTGATTTTTACCACTATTCAAGGAAAAGGAAACAACATTTGTGAGTAGAGTAAATATTATTTTATTAAGTGCAAATGGAATCATAAGAAATATATTCACACTATAAAAAATTGAACATATTGAAACATTACACTCAACATAAAAACATTACTGACTTTGTCTTTTATTTTTTCCAGTAGTCAAGCAACACACTTTATTTACTCTCTTGGCTGCCTGACTTTCCACAACACCTTAGCCTGAGAAATCACACTAAGCATATCAAAATCATTCCGTTGTAGGGCAAAATGCTGCAGTTTCTTTAAACTTTCGACAGCATCTTGATAAATCTTCACGCTACACATTTATTATTTCAACACAACTCCCCTTTCCTCTTCTTCTTCTTCCTCCTCTTCTTCTTCCTCCTCTTCTTCTTCCTCCTCTTCCTTTACTCCTCTCCAACTTGCTTTAAAATTCTCAACTAAGGCATCAATATCCAATGTGTTATATGTTATTGTCTATGTTGATGTACTCTTCAGCATTGCAGTTATTGAAAGTTGCTTCATTTATGCAGTTTTGTAAGTCCTGCTGGTCCTTCTCACAATTTGTCACATTTTCTGGCAACAACTTCTTTATAGCTTGACTTATCCAAATAACAGCATCTAGAACTGAAACTGTTCTTGCAAGCTCAGAGGTGGATGATATCTAATTCATATTGGCGAGCAAAGATTGCATTAATAATTTACGATAGTGTTAACATTCTGAATGGTGCTCTGACCCATTGGTTGAGGAAGACTTGTGGTGTTTGAAGAGAACCAAGTAAGTCGCACATTGTAAAGTTCAATGTAGGGGTAGCATGTTGCGTTATCCAAAAACAACAAAACATGACAATTTTTCTTTTTCATTCTACCATTAAAAGCCGTTAACCATTCCTCCATGTTCTGTGATGTCATCTACTTATTGTTGGATCTCCACTCAATGGGATGTTTCCATATGCCCATGTTTCTGAAGCATCGTGGCTTTGCTGCCTTACCGATAACTAAGGCTTTCTCCATTTCACCTGACATAAGACCACATAGAAAAACAGTCGATCTTTCTATGCACAATTTTCCTCCCAAACACGGTGATTTATTCGGTAGCGCGTGAAAGAACAGTCCAGTCTCATCACCATTTGCTAAGTTTCCAGGTTCATATTCCTCAATTATGGAGGGAAGTTTAACAAACCACTCTTCAATGGTTTCACTATTTACACCACTCGATTCACCACAAAGTTTGTTAAAAAACGTTCAATATATCTTGCGAAAACTCTCCAACCATCTGTTAGATGCTCTTTGAATTCAGTTTTCCCCAGTTTTTGAGTGACCTTTTTAGCGTATTCCTGCACCATTGGACCTGATACACGGTGATTTTTCGCCCTAACACAGACAAACCACTAGCACATTATTTCATTAATGTCTTCGTTTGCAGTTTTTTTTACTTTTATTTTTTATTTTCCCATTAGCACAGTTTTACCACAGCTTCAAAATTTCCATTTTCTTCTTTAGAATCTTTTAGACTTGAGTTTTACCGACGCTAAACATCTTAGTGATCTGCTCAATTGATAATTTATCTCACCCACTCTCTTGTATGACTTTTACTCTTGTGTTTAGATCAAGCACAACTCTTATCTTTGAAGCCATAGTAAGAACTACCAGACTAAATAAAAAATGCAGGCTTAGAGTCTATATTGGGTAAAATTTCTGGAAGCGACCAACAATTGAAATGAATTTCAATACAGATAGTGCTGTACCGTTAAAAACTGTTGTGATTGAAAAGTTATTAGTGCAGAAACTGGGAAGAACAGAGATAACAATCAATCAGTTAACAATTCTGTAAGCAAGATAATAAAATAATTAATAAGGAGAAAGTAAATATACCCAACTTAATATTTCAACTCCTAATAATATAAAGGAAGAATTAGAGAAAATAAAATTCTATAAAATGCATAAGATGCCAAAAAATTTCCAAACGATGTCCACTGGAATATTGGAAATTTTCCGTATAAGGGCTTATTTTGAATTCCGTTTCTGCGTTAGACAGTTTCCCTTCAATTCTGGGAACTTTGCATGTTTCTAAGCCCTAAAGTCACGGGACCGTAAAATATTTCCGTTAAAGACAAGTTTCCGCTTAATAAAGGGTCCGTTTAAGGCAGGTTTCGCTGTAGTAACATGAAAAACTACTTCAATACTGAAACTACTTAATTTATAAATTTCTCCTGTTTGTCTGTATATTTTAAGTTGTTTTTATCTTCCCCAGAATATAGCAGCATTGAACAACAGAAATAATTATGGGTCATAACTACACTATAGTCGAGATTATCCACCCTTCAATCATCCAGCCCAGCTCTCAATGTTAACAAGTGTATTTTTTAATAAAATGGTACATATCCACTAGTAATTAATAACAAAATTGACTGCAAAATCTTAAAACTGTTACAATGTATACAGAAAAGTATAACTGCTATGCATGTGGTTGGAGTATGTGTGGTCGGTGAAATAGCAACACCGTTTTGATTTGTCTGGAAACAGAATCTGTGTCAAGGGGGGTGTGCGCTAGACCTAACTACAAGAGGCAAACCCATATTGAAAATTATTTACACTCGATATGCTTTATTATACAGTTTTTCCATTATCTGGCCCAAAATGCAGTCACTTTAGGCCGGATAATCATTCCTAGCGTATACATCTTCCAACCAAACTTATATTTTTTATTTATTGTAATAGCAAAAAGAGACATTATAGAAAATAGACCTGCTTAAAGTGTGAACCACTGAGAATAAAAATGAAGAGCAACTTGAAATATTTTAAAAGAATAAAGGTCAATATTTAAGAAAATGGGCCAAAAGTTTTGTTCTGGTCGCTTGTTTCTAACAGTTATGCTAGTACTCTATTGTTTGTTTGTTAGGTATTTATTATTTTCTTTTTTGTAAACGTACATATAAAAACATGGGGAATCACAATGGGATGCTCTTTTGCATTAAAATCAACCAAACAGGTTCACTTCCAGGCTGTTTGCCTGTCTGAAGCAGCTGTTCCTGGAGCAGAAAAACTGCTTTGCCTGTTCCATCACTATTTTTGCATATTCCATTTTAACAAATAATGCAAAAAAACCTACACTAAAAATAAATAATCCAAACACCGTCATTATCTCTTTTGAGCACAATCAAGAACATTTTATTTGGATGGATGTAATTTTAGGTGAATTAATCTAACACTCTACCTAAATAAATGAGACTAAAACAGCCTCTTAGTGTCAAAATAAGAATAAACTTAGATAACTAGAATTGTATGTTATAAGTTGTTATAAGGACCTAACCAAGAACATATTTTATAAGCAAGTATCTGCATAGAAGTTATCTTTAAGTTGTGTGCATGCAGAGATATCATGCACTTCTCTCTAAAGAGGTTCATCATAATTTATGTTCACTATCTTTAAAAACAAAACTGAAAGGATTAGAAAAATGTGTTTACGTTACCTAGAAGAGAAAAGGATGTGCTATCAGTTCCCAACTCACTCCAAACTGTTTTAATCTAGGGGGCAAAACTGTTACAAATAGTTGATGTGAATAAAGCTAGTATTAGTCAAAATTACATATAATGGAATAAATGTTTCTAAAAATTACATGTTATCAATAAAACTTTACAGCTGATCTATATTTTATTGTAATAGTTTTACTAAATTGTTCAATTATAATGCTTTTAGGACACAACATTTTACTCTCCTCCCTTCATCATCAATAATATTTACATTACTACATTAGGGAAGAGGACAATAGAATTTATAGGAAATTTACCTACATTTACTTGGGGAGAAAGTGGGAAAAAATTTAGGAATAATCACCCTTAATACACGCAACCCAGATTCAAACCCAATATATTGAGAAAGTGATGGCTTTCTCAATATACTTAATCCCATATAATGTTAAGGAAAGATTAATTTACAAATATAAAGTTTTAAGTTCCACTAAAATCATAAAAATCGAACAAATATTAGCACTAATTTTTCAAAATCCTCTTGTATCGTCTTTATAAAGAGTTTTTTTTTGTTTATATCGTTTTTGCATTTAGAACAAATTCTCTCATTTTTATATTTTAAGAAGAAATGTAGCCTTAATGTATTAAGGTTTAAATCTAATTGTTGAAGTATTGATTTGGAAATGAAAACCTATAATACCTTAAGAGTAGGCTACTCTTATATTCCACTCACGGTAGGAATTACTCTATGAAAGATCTTTTTTCCTACCAATATCCTACTATATAGTAGATTTATGGTAGGGAAAAAGGCCTTTAAGAAGTCAATTCCTACGGTGAATGGATATTAGAAAGAAATGTTTTTTAACAATGAGTACAGAAAATTATATATTTGTCTTTGTAAAAGCTGGAAGTCTGAAATAAATTCATTGGTGGACAGACGTAATCTCTTGTAAGGTCAGACAGTTTATATGAGGTTAACAAAAGGAATTGTGAGTGTGATAATTTAAAATAATAATATAAAAAAAAACTGGTAAATATCCAATTAATATCATCACATGTTTCTATAAAGTACAGCCTAGAAGATAGTAATGTTTCATAGGTACAAACTTTTCAAAATACTTATCTATTAATTTTTTGTCATAATGTGTAAGTTTAAGTTTATTCTCCTGACTAAGTTGAAGACCAAGACCTGCTTCTGGTGCAACATAGTCTAAGGCTCTACTCTCACAATAGACAAGATCACCGATGACTGAAAGATTGTGTTTTCAAAGTAGATATTGAATTTGAACTAATTTTTTTTCAGGTTGTAAATTTCAGAAAGAAGTTGGGATGTGCGCTGCTAATATCCCAAGTTATTATTACAATCTCGAAACAATGAGTTGCAAGAAATTTATCTATGGGGGTTGCCAAGGCAACTGCAACAGATATTCTTCATATAAAGCATGTATGAAAGCTTGTCATGGTGTAAAATAAAACTTAACCTGGTGTGAGTTATAATTCAGTAAATTGATAGTAATCCTGTCACTAAATTCCAAACAAATAATATAATGCATTCTCTACAAAATATTGATATTATTACTTCAGCATGAACCATAATATAAGTAATAATGGCTTGGCTACAATCATTCACACCCAATTGTTTAAAAACAAAAGTTAGATCTTGAAAAAAAAATGTTAGACTTAAAATCAATTAATAGGAGATAAATAAAATGCAAGTGCGAGGAATTTCCTTAAATCTATCGAAGAAGTCCTGTATTTTTTTCTCAGCATAGCCAAAAAATTACTACTATTTCCTTTCAATAGATGTTAAGTTAATTGTTTGCAATAGTTCAGCTTTGTTTGTCTTATATTTAATTTACAATATTATAAGTCTTGGCTTCAGATTTTACTAACTGTTCCTACCTAAAAATCACATTAAAGATTAGTAACTGTACAGTCCAAATTTAATCAAATATGATGTAAGTGTAGTTAAAAATGCATTTGCTTGTGTAAGTTATTTAAGTAAAAAAGTCCATATAAAAAATGCATGTCTGTTTTATATTGTTTTATCTGCACAAGAATGTACTAGATATTCCTTTGTGAAGGTTTCTTACAGAATAAAATAGGTAAAGTTAAATTTATTAATGACACAATCCTAAAGCATATGCTGTAACTAATGGGAAACGTTTATTAGTAGTTTTTGTTGTATTTATCCGACCAAAATTTAAGTGTAAATGTAGCTTGCTAAAATTGGTATAAGCTTGATATCATATGTGTATTGTATAATATTGATTTGCCAAACAAATCAAAGTACATTAATAAATACTTCTTTAAACAAGTATACTACCCTTTTATTATAATTTAGAATACCCCGTTGAATATTTTGGCACAACCTTTGTCAACATGCGGCAGCCTTTTGGTCGGTATATTTCTCTTGCGGGCTGATGTCATAGAATTTTTATTTTCTATACATTTAAAAAATGAAGCAATTCCTTTCAGCAATAATTCCTGAAGTTTATCCAAACAGATTTTAACATTTTTTAAAAAGGATTTAAAGTTTTATGCACACGAAGAATGTGCACATAAGCTGGAATTGAACAAAGAACAAATCTTGGATAATTCAATGGTAAGATATTGGTGTGCTAATGCTAAGGTCCTGGGGACGATTCTCATTCTTGGATGTAATTTTGAACATAATTTAATTTTTGTATAATGCTATTGCTATGGTCCCGGGAACGATTCCATGTCTATATGTCATTTTCAACTATATTTAATGTACTTTTTTTATTTAATCATTTAGTTTTGTTACAATGCTTTAAACAAATATATGTTTCATAACATGGATTTTTAAAAGATGTTATTTATTACTAAACCAATGTACGTGCTGAAACTCGGGGGTGGCTTAAGGGCCAGGCGAAAAGGGCAGCTGCCAGCTTGATGGGGGGCTCCAAACAAAGCACCAACTTAGCCTAGTGTAGCCTGGGCATACAAAAATAATCCCCAACCCTTTTACACCTCACATAGCATAACCACTCTTTAAAAGTTATTTTACATCCTCCATCTTGAAAAAGTGGCACCCTAAAACAGTCTTTTGTTATTATCTTGTAAAATGTTCATGATATCAAAGTGTTTATGTTACAAAATAAAGATGATAACTTTGTCTACAAAACATATTTTTGTAGTTTTCTTTGTAATCCTAACCTTTTTTTTACAATATCGTCGTGAAATGTTTGGAGTATGATTACCATTTGTGGAATTTTCCTTTTGATTATTTTCATATCACCCTCATGTAAAGTTAGGTTTGGGGTATATTTGCATGTTTTCCTATTATCCTCCAGTTATATAGAGGGGCGCAAAATTTACCTCAAAGCACCTTTGCTGAAAATTTGATATAATATAATAAATCTGTATAATATAGCTCATAAAAGCACATTAATTGGAAATGTACAATACTTTGATAATGGTGCATACATGGTTGAGCAGGGTCACTCTAGGTAAAAATTGTTTTTATTACTCCTAGAACATTGCAATACATTTACCAATAACACTTATTTTAAAATAAAAAATAAGTATTGATGATAAATGGTTGGTTTTGGAAAATTAATTCGTACTTACAAACTATTTTGAATAACAATGAAATTTAGCAAATTTATTACATCATTGAATTATTTAATCAGTTTGTATGATTTTTAAAACATTAGGTCTAATACTCAAGTTAATGGAAGTAATCATTGTAAGTAAAGCATGCATCAAATTACATAATATATTTTCTGCAGAGTGTCACTCATAACAAATAGTGCATATTTTCAATAAAAATGCATGCGTGTGTTATAGGTTCTGATTCTATTACCATTGTAAACATTATGGGAGAGCTACTTCTAGTCAACCAGGGGTGGAGATTTATGATTTATCCAACCCCTGCACCTAAACTTGGCGGGGTTTTGGAACATCTCCCAACCGCCAAAGGAAATACATTTTTCAACTTCTATAAGCTAAGCCAAAGTTTTTTTAGTAGTAATTGTGAACTTGGGCTTAACACTTTTTAAACTAGTCAAGAACATTAAAAATATAAAAGATATAATTCTACCTTATTCTTTTGAATGTCTACCATCGACCATAATATTTGAATACAAAATATTTGCAAGTGTTATGTCCATACTACATAATATAACATACTAAAAACTACAGTACTAGTATTTTGAATAAAAAAGTCTAACTAATTTGGTATTTAATACTTTAACTTCATTTCAAACGACTCAATAGTTTTCATCAGCACTTTGTTTTTGATAAACACCTTTGTAGTCAACTTGTAGATTACTTCTGGGAAACAAATGATATTAAGAAGGGCAAGGAAAATTACAACAACAAAAGCTAGCATTATTAGTACTGGATTGCACATGACTTGTGAAAAGACTTGCCACCTCTTGATTGTATGAACACTAACTATCCAACTTAAACGTGCATATAATCAAAGGAAAGGATTTCTACACTGCCATTGATGTTACAAAATAGTTACTGTTAGCTTTTGTATGTAATTCATTAAAATAAAAATTAATTTTTAGCAATTATATGTCCCCATTTAATCAAAACGTAACTATGAATACATTTTATATTTATGATAACTCAAGCAAAAATGTACAAGTAATGATTATTTTCCTCAACCACTGAAATGCGGGGGTACTTTTGAGTTTGACCCCTGCACGAGCAGGCCTGCAAGGGTCTTCTCTCCGCCAATTTAGTAAATAGAAATAAACTGGTCTTATTTCAACTTTATTTTAGTTTATACACTAAAGCAGAGGACATTTGTGAATAAGCAACAAACATGGCTACTAAGAATAAGTAACAACATTATTTATCTTATTTTGTACATCCTGATATTTTAATTGGCTAAAGTCTCTCCATAATATAGCAATCACTGATACTGCTATGCAAAACTGTGCATATAATATAGCACCATGCAGTATGCACTATTCCACATGGTCTGTTTATGAATGCTATGATAGAAAACAAGTTATTTCAATTGTATGTCCATTATATGTTATGCACTATGTTATTAGCTATGCATGAATCTAAACCAAGCCATAAGAATAAATTATCTACAAAAAAAAAGATGACAAAAATGAATCACTATTGTAACAAGATTAACAATCATCTTTTAAACAGTAATTGGTGAAAATACTTCATTTTTAGTATCTTCTTTATTTGGTCACAAACATGTTGAAGGGCGTATGTGTTAATCAGTTAATCAATATTGCCTTATTTCCTATAATAACACCCTCAAAATTGCTGTACCAGAAAAATATCTGTTGGCTATCATTCTGATATTTAACTACTTTGTTTTAAGGCTCTTAACACAAGAAAGGTTATTAAGAACTGAGGCCAAAGTTGAACATAATTTTGTTCCCTTGTACCATATGTGGTTTTGCATCACAAACAAGGTAACTTTGACATGACTAGGATTTGAACTGGCAAAGCTACCAAGAGCCTTCGTATGGAACAGCGATACTGAAATAAAATATATGTCAAACAATTATATTTAATATCTGCTAATAGAATAAAAATGTCAAATAAACATTAATTTCTGTGAAATTTAGTAGGCCCTTTGTACCTTTCATTTACCCTTCAATGTTTCATTATGGTGCAGTTTATATGATAGGGCCATTGTGTAGTCTGCTAAGGTAAGACTGCCAGCTTTCAGGGTAAACTTGGTGTACATTCAAAAACTGTAATTAACTAATTTATAAATTACTTAATTACAGGTTTAAATATAATAGTTTTTCAACATTTCAATAGGGTTAGTTTTTTTTAGCACCGCGTCTTATTACATTCAAGTTATATGCTTATTTATTAATTATTTTAATAGTTTAGGGATGAGAAAGGTTGAATTTAGAGGAAATGTACCTGCATTTACATGGATAGAGGATGGGAAACCATTTAGGAAAAAATACACCTGACCGAGATTTGAATCCTGATCTTCCCATCATCGGCATTGTGAGAGGAGTGCCTTACACCATGCGGCCACCAAAGTGGGTAGTAATAATATTGTTTCACATAAATAATACAATCATAATAATGATAATGTTAACTACAGTACAATCGAATGGCCTTTATCAGTGGCGCAGGAAAGTTTTTATTTGGGATGGGAGGTGAAAATAATGTGTTTTTATAAGGGATAACATTTTTTAGATAAAAAAAGACCAGGAAAATGTAATACAGCTGTCCCTCACACTGCCTGAATGATTGATTTTAACATGGGTGATATAGGGATTACTCAAAAGGAAAAAAGGAAATAAAATCCTAAAACTTGTAAATGAATGCATTTTTTATTAATTTATGTAACTAATACAATTCTATAGGTAGCCTACACCTTTTGTCAATCTACAATCCCCTGAAATTTGTAAACAAATGCAATTTTTAATCAATCTATTTGAATGGTAAGTTCTTGCTCTCTTGATGGTCCTTGAATGGTAGGTTCTTGCTCTCTTGACAGCCCTTGGAAAGTAGGTTCTTGATCTCTTGACGGCCCTTGAATGGTAAGTTCTTGCTCTCTTGACGGCCCTTGGAAAGTAGGTTCTTGATCTCTCGACGGCCCTTGAAAAGTAGGTTCTTGATATCTTGACGGCCCTTGGAAAGTAGGTTCTTGATATCTTGACGGCCCTTGGAAAGTAGGTTCTTGATATCTTGACGGCCCTTGGAAAGTAGGTTCTTGCTCTCTTGACGGACCTTGGAGAGTAGGCACCTGCTCTCTTGACGGACCTTGGACAGTAGGCTCCTGCTCTCTTGAAGGCTATTGCCTGAATACTCTTGCTGTTGTGAAGGCCCTGGGTCGTTAGATTGACGATTTAAATTTTTTTGATGAAATGGTCAAGACTCCACTGATGGGTAGTATTCTTCCTCTCTAGAGTTCTTTGTAACAAGCCAAATAACTCTGAATCTCTCTCACAACTTTGGTGCTTCTATCCATGTAAGAGTCATTCTCATCAATTTTTCTAATTGTATTGTCAATGTGCTTAAGAAATTCAGCAATTTGTTTTGTCATCATTTATACTGCTCTCCATTTCTAGAAGATTTTTATTGGTGAGTTCTGTTACGTGGGATTTGAGCAATTCATCCACATTCACCTGGTCTACGTCCTCAAATCCAACATGTTGCTATGTCAACAATGTCATAATTTGAATTTGAAAGCTCGTGTTCAGGATTAAAATCATGAAAATAAACTTCAGGCAATTTTTTTTTTTCAAACTCCCTTCATTCAGGACTGTTTAACATCTGTCCATGTATCTCCAATGTTGTCAATACCACCCCCCTAACACCAAACTGTAAAGTAAAGATTATTGTCCTCATTGGAAAATGTACACACAGTCACGCCACCACCGCACAGGGTGAATGTGAAATTACAGCCAACCATGCATTAAAAAAAAAAATTGAATCATGTAATAGCGAAAATGTGTAAAGTGAGATCGTGTATAGCAAGGGGTACCTGTATTTAATGGTCCCATTGTGCATTTTTCGCATTTATTTTAGTCATGCCAAATATTAGAATTAATACCCACAAAACAAAATAAGAAAAATTATATCTGATGCGGCTAAACTAAAAATTATGAAACACTGAAAGTTAATGTAGGTTTCCATACACCTTTGCCTTATATATTACTAGCTATAAAACCACTAATAAGTTTTGCAATTTCAATTTTATTGAGCCTCCAAGGTTATGCATTCTGGAGACACGGGAGATTTATTTAGTCTATGTTGCCTCACGTGGAGTGAAGATAGCTTTTTATGCGTACAAGCATTGAAAAACTTCTTTCTGTAGTAGCTGATGTAACTGGTATCACAACCAGAACTTTTAAAATCTCTTCAGTGTGGGCTCTAAGCACATTTTATTTTTACTATGTTAACCTAGTGTGAACTTTGTATCTTGCCACGATAAGATCTTTACATTATCCAACAATTTTACTATGTTATTATTTTGGGGAAGGGAGGTAAAAATGTTAACTTTTACCCCTTTGAAAACAAAATTTTTGGAGGGGGAGGGTGTGTGTGAAGGATGTAATATTTACCCTCTTTCCTGTTCCACTGGTCTTGATAGTCATTGACTCCCATGTTATATGGTTTATTTTCTTGCAAATGTTAATAGCATTGGTGAAGAGAGTTGGTCAAATCTCTGATAAGGGGTATGGGATGTTAAGAGAAGGTTTGAAATTCTTGGCATTTAAAATAACACCTCTTGTGAATGTGAGGAATGCCAGGCCTCCTCCGTGGTTCGGATTCCACGTTAAACTGTAGGTCCTTCATTTCATCTCACAATCACCCTACCAATACACATTAGCGTAAGTGCATATAACCCGAACGGGTATTAAGACGCGGTGCTAATAATAATAACAATAAAAATAAAATGACACCTCTACCTTACCTGCTTCTCAGAACAATGACTAATTTAATGTCTTTATATAGCTTATTAACAATAATGCAATATTAAATTGGGCTTTAAATGTGATTTGTATATGCGTTTTCAAAAACCATCTACTTAATACGGTTTTCTATGTTTAAATATCAATTATCAATAAAAAAGTTTAAAGAATTAACAAAATGTTTTGATTTTGAAGGTTGATTATTTCACTGTAAATAATAGACAAGACCTAGGTCCACACTGAATGGTGCCCAATTCTTAAAATACTGATGTTAGTCAGAGGACCCCTATTGGTGTAGACATCTCCTACCCGAGGAAACTTAAAAAAGCAAGAGGGATCTGGTCGCTAGCTCAAAGTAATTCTTGGAAAATCCAATACCTAAAGAGGCTTTAATGAAGGTATTTCCTTCCCCCTTTACTTGCTTTCTTTATTCTTTAACTATTTTCTGGAATATGGGTTGGAAAGGTGATTCAGATCCAGATGTCCCAGGTTTGATCCTGGCGCTTCCAGATTTTCTGTAAAGCAAAGGGTCTAGAATAGGATCAACTAAGCTCTTATCTAGAAAATTGAGATTATCGGCCAGAGGGTATTTTGTACTGACCACATGAAACCTTCTATGAAGAGAAGTTGACACTATCTTCATCAACAGTCAATTGCTGCTTAAGTTGATATATCTTGATTGCGGGCTGACGTCATGGAGTTTCGAAATATTAGAAATAATTTTCTTTTCAATATAAAAATTAACTTTATTAATATATACAAAACGATAATCTTACCTGTTGTTTTTACATGCTGGTGGGCATGAACTTTAGAGTTCATAAGCCCACAGTTAGTTAAAACAATATAATTATTTATCATTCATTTAAAAAAATAGTTAAATGATTTTTTTTTACTTTGAATAATAATAATCATCATAAATAAGGGCAGTAAATTTGAAATAATAAGATAAGAGAGAAACAAACTGCTGTATTGAACA
Source organism: Timema shepardi (assembly GCA_902151425.1). Lineage (NCBI taxonomy): Eukaryota > Metazoa > Arthropoda > Insecta > Phasmatodea > Timematidae > Timema > Timema shepardi. The sequence continues at coordinate 397,384 of CABFVX010000173.1, read as the reverse complement.
TTAAATTAATACAAATAAACACTGCTATGGTGGAACATAAAATTGATATAACTAAAACAATGTTATTATTATTAGCACCGCGTCTTTACTACCCATTCGGGTTATACGCACTTACGCTAATTTTTAATGTTAGGGTGATTGTGAGATGAAATGGAGGACCTACAGTTTAACGTGGGATCCGAACCACGGTGGAGGCCTGGCATTCCTAACATTCACAAGTTGTGATTAATAAACGTCTTGTCAGAGGTGAAGGAAGTGTTTGGTAATCAGACAAATCTTTGCCAGGACCGAGGATTGAACCCGGACCACAGCTCAGAAGTCCGACACCTTACCCCTAGACCGCCAGGTCACCTAATAAAACAATCACATGAAAATAGCTCTGCATTTTTTTTTATAATAAAAGTAGAAGAAATAAAGAATTAATCTCTGCCAAAAGGGAATAAGTCGGTTAAATTATTTAAATTCAATAACAAATTTTTGCGCCCAGTCTACAAAGAAAAAAACCCAAAGACATCGGTACAAAACAAATTTTGAGTTTAAACTGATTATTAAGATCTAGCAGTCGATCAACATAAAGGATGTAAAAGTGTTAATAACTTAAAGCTAATGCTTGTAACTTCTCTTAAATATCACCCACAGTTTGAAAACATTTTAAGTCTACTACTAAAAATGTATAGTAGAAAAAGAGAAATAACACAAATCTTTTATTTTTATAATATGAGTTTACTTATTCACATTATATCCTCAAGTAAAACATTGGTTTACTAAAATATTTAATTTGTTCAAACCAATACAGTTTTTTGTTTTTCTCAAAACTAGTTTATTGGACTAAAGTCATTTTTCAAATTATAAATTCATTTAGAAATGAAAACACCGATTGAAATTGATTTTTATGGTTCATAAATGCAAGTATAAGTTTTTACAAGGTAACATGTTTTTTTCTTTTACTTCTGGAACATAATTATAATTACAGCTGCTCAATCCCTCATGATAAAATATAAAACAATAAATTTTTTACCAAGAAACCTAATGCAGAAATGAAAATGGTTTTACATAAAAATAAAGTATAACACTTTATAACAAATAGTTTGATGATGAATGTTAGCAATCATTTACAAACTATTTCATTCAAAAATGTCATTTCATAAGATTACTAAAGCATTCTGTTATTTTTCAGTGATTTGTCTGATTTTTACCAATGTTCACGGAAAAGGAAACAACATTTGTGAGTAGAGTGAATATTATTATTTTATTAAGTGCAAAAGGAAAAATAAGAAATAAGTTGATATGTGCAGCCAGACAGCATGGCTGTATTATATTCAACCAATACTTTGGTTTCATATCTTAATCTACCTGTGTGTAGATTTGCTATTTACAAACAATAATATCAAAAAAACATTATAAAAACACGATAAACTACTTAAACACCAAAACTACGTAATTTATAGATTTCTGCTCTTTGTATATTTTCAATTGTTTTTATCTTCACCACAATATAGCAGCAGTGAACTACGCTCTAGTCGTGATTATCCACCCTGGTTCTCTGTGTTAACAATTGTATTTTTTAATAAATTGGTACGTATCCAATAGTAATGAATAAAAAAATTAATCGCAAACATCTTAAAACTTTTACATTGGCCACAGAAACGCATAACTGATGTGCTTGCGATTGCTGTTTGCTTGGTCGGTGTAAATAGAAGCACTGTTGTAATTTGGCTGGAAACAGAAGCTGTGTCAAGGGAGATGTACACTAGACGTAGCTAAATGAGGCAAATACATAATGAAAATTATTTGCACTTTGATTTTTTTTTACTATCCAGCTTTTCTGTTACCTGGTCCATGATAGTCACCGATATTGAATACATTTTCCAATCAAACTTATGTGTTTTTTTATCTATTATAATAGCGAGGAGAGACATTTTTGAAACTAGACCTACATAAAATTTGAATCACTAGGAATAGAAATGAAAATAAACTTGAAATATTTTAATAGAATAAAGGCCAATATTTAAGAGAGGGAGAGAGGGGGTAGTAGTTGTGTTCCAATTGCTTGTTTCAATCAATTATGCTAATATTTTATTGCTATTTTTGCTAAACTAACCAAAGCAGGTCCACTTCCTGGCTGTTTGCCTGTCTGAAGCAGCTGTTCCTGGAGCAAAAAAACTGCTTTACCTGTTCCATCACTCGAGTGAGTGTGAGTGGGCAGGTTTAGAAAAAAACCTTAAATATGATGAATATTTTTATCATTAAATGAGATATATGAATACATTTATCTTTATTTTTAGGAATACCAGTACTTATAGAAAATGAATAAATTATTTTTACATATTTCATGTTAACAAATAATGTAACAAAAAACCTACACTAATAAATAATCCAAACACTCTCATTATCTCTTTTGAGCACAATCAAGAAAATTATATTTGGATGTATGTAATTTTAGGGGAATTATTCTAACTTAACTAAATAAATGGGATTACAAAATTAATCAGTGTCAAAATAAGACTAAACTTAGATAACTAGAATTGTATGTCAAGGACCTAACCAAGAACATAATTTATAAGCAAGCATCTCAGTGGAAGTTATCTTTAAGTTGTGTGACACACATATATCATGTACTCCTATCAACAGACATTCATCAAAATTTATGTTCACTAGCTTTAAAAAGAGAACTGTAAGGAGTGGCAAAATGTGTTTGCGTTCCCTTGAAGAGAGGATGTGCATTCATTATCCAACTCACTCCAAACTGTATTAATCTAGGGGGCAGAACTGTTCCAAATAGTTTATGTGAACTAAGCTACTCAAATTTACATATAATAGAATAAGGGTTTATAAAAATGACATGTTTTCAATAAAACTTTGTGGCTTAACTGTATCTTTTGTAATAGTTTTGCTAAAGTGTTCAATTATAATGCTTTTAGGACGCCGTGTTTTACCCACCTCAACTCACCTTTAATAATATCTAAAATAGGGAAAAAGAAGCTAGAATTTATATGAAATTTACCAACATTTGCTTGGAGGAAGAGTGGGAAACAATTTAGAAATAAACAGTCAGTACACCAAACCGAAATTCAAACCCTTATCTCCCCAGCATCAGAAATCCAATATATTGAGAGAGTGAGGTCTTTTGACTATGTGACCATCAAAGCAATGATAGATATGTTATATATATTTACATATATTAATGTTTCGATAAACTAGTTTTGGAAGGCAAAAATGAGTGTTTTGAACTTCTGAACTCCCATGATAAATTGATTAAAAAAATAATACTCCCATTCTATAGAATCCATACAAATATTAATTATAGATATACCTACTTAATCCCACATAATGTTATGTAAAGATTAATTTACAAATATAAAATTTAAGATCAACTGGAAATTTAAAAACCAAACCAATATTAGCCCTAATTTTACAAAGACTTATTGTTTCGCCCTTGTTAACATTTGTTTTGTTAATGTCATTTTTACATTTAAAGCAAAATCTCTTTAATATTTTAAGAAGAAATGTAGCCTTATTGTATAAAAGTTTAAACCTAATTATTGAAGTATTGATTTGGAAAGGTAAACCTATAATAACTTAAGAGTACTCTTGAAAAGATGCTTTTTAGCAATGAGTATAGCCAAATTATATATTTGTCTTTGTGTAAAAGCTGTAAGTCTGAAATAAATTCACTGTGGAAAAGACCTAATCTATTGGGAGGTCAAACAGTCCATATGAGGTTAACATAAGGAATTGTGAGTGTAATAATTTAAAATCATGATATATAAAAAAAACTTGTAAGTATTCAATTGATATCAAACGTTTCTATCAGGTAAAGCCTAGATTGTAATGCTTCATTGGTACAAACTTTTCAAAATACATTATGATAACAAATTGAGAGATAATATTACGCTTATTTTTCTGATTAAGTTACAGTTCAAGACCACCTTCGGTGGCAACATAGTCTAAGGTGCTACTCTCACAATAGATTAGATTGCCGATGACGGGAAGATTGTGGTTCGATCTCGGTTGGATGTACTAAGGGTGGTTTTCACTAAATAGTTTTCCATTCTCCAAGCAAATTCGGGCACACTTTCTATAAAATTCAACCTTCCACATCACTAATCCAATGAAGTAATTAGTGCATAAGCGTATAACTCGAATAAGTAGCAAGATGCAGCGCTTAGAAAAAAATTTAATCTGAGGAATTTAAAAAAAAAACTTTTCAAATCAATAATATATATATAAAAATAGATTTATAGACTTGTACGAGAGGGTATAAAAAAGTTTCTAGACTAGTTCTGTAAAATGAAAACCGAGAGGAGCATGAGGATGTGTGTGCTGATGTGACGATCTATGACCTTCATCTGTCAGTAGGGCAAGTGGCATCATTCTGTGTAGACCAATGAATGTGTTACACATGTTTGTTTGATGACATGCATGGGTGCATTTGCAATTATATTATGGCCCGCAAGCTCGAGCAGTGAGTGAACATTAAATTCTACGTCCTACTCAGAAAATCCAGATTTTCTAAGTAAGACGCAGAATTGGATGTTTTCTCTCTGCTCGAGTAGAATCGCAAATGCATCCGTACAAGCCAACAGAAAAACATAAGTAACACAGCCATTGGTTTACACAGAATGATAAATGGTCACGGCTCGCCTCACCAGTGCACACATCCTCATGCTCCCCTCTGTTTTTATTTTACAGAACCAGTCTTGAAACTTTTTGATACCCCCTCGTATATAATGCTAGCTAAGGATATTCATTAAAAGCATATAATCAGATTGTTACTGGTAACTATAAATCTACTTTACCAAGTAAACAAAAAATGGCTTATATAAATGTTCTTTAACCTCACGATGTCCACAAAGATATTTGATGTTTTAAATGTTATCACTATAAACAAGAAGAATATTTATGATTGTAAAGTGAATATTTAATTGTATCAGGGTTTTTCTTTGTAAATAGACTACACAGTGCATAACCTTTGAGAATATCTTATGTCCCTATTTCTATTTGAAATAAACATAATAACAATCCACATATAAATCGTGTCTATTTAATTCTCAAAAGGAAGATTAAATGAGGAAAATCTGATTCATTCAGACTGTAATAAGGTATAGGGTTTCCAAGCCAGTCGATAGACTCCAATACACCTATAACCTGTGGAGAGGAGTAGGCCGCCATCCTGCCCTTAAGTGTACAATGGTGGTAACACATCACAATAGCTTGCTTCTTGATGTACCTGTACCTTGAGGTTTCGAGTGAGGAGGAAGGGGCCTCAACCTCACATGGGCTGAATAATTTCTCATCAAAACTATTATTTAGTTGGTGAGGCGACAGTTCTGAGAAATGATAGTGCGATGACCAACAATATTTTGATGTTTTATTTAACTGTACTACCTGTTTGGTTAATTAGCGTGTGCACTAATTATGCTAGTGGGTCAGGGATAAGTATTGTTGAATTTTAGAGGAAGTGTACCCATATTTGCATAAAAGGAGAGTCAAAAACCACTCTCAGTAGATCCGGCCAGGATTACAACCTCGATCTCCTCGTCATCGGTAGTATAGTCTGTAGCAAGAGTAACTCCTTAGATCATGTGGTGACCGAAGCGAGTTGTATTTAACTAAATATGTGAATATAAAACTTGGATCACAGCATATATTAAAGTTTAAACATGAGGTAGCCCAATGGCTACATAATTTTTAAAGTAAAGGAAATTGATAAAACAGAGAAAAAGGAAAAATGTGGGAAGAATCCAATGCACAAAGGTGACATATTCTTCCTTTCTTCTGTTTTATTTAGTAGAAGTAGTCACACACATTTTAACACACAAAGAATAATATTTTTGCCTTTGTGTTTTATAAAGGCAACAATATCGAAATATCATTCTACTTGTGTTAAAATATGTGACTTATACTATAGAAGACAGAAGAAAGGAAGATGATGTCACCTTTGTGCATTGAATTCTTCCCACATTTTTCCTTTCTCCCTAGGTGGGCTTTCTTCATCAAATTTACTCTTAGTAGTTAATTTTAAATTAGTTTTATAAATTTCATTCACTATAAAAGTATATGTTAAAGGAAACTTATTTGAAAAGCTACAAAAAATAATGTCAAGCAGAATACTGTTTTAATACAGTGTGCCGCCAATCACAACTAATAAATCTTGTGAAGTATACATAAAAGGAAATTAGCTATAGTAAAAAATATTATCAAAGCAGATGTTGAATTTAACTTTTTTTTTCAGGTTGTAAACTTCAGAAAGAAGAAGGGGTTTGCAAAGCTTATTTTGTAAGTTACTATTACAGTCTCGAGACACATGGTTGCAAGATATTTATCTATGGGGGTTGTCAAGGCAACTGCAACAGATATGATTCATATAAAAATTGTATGAAAGCTTGTCATGGTTAATGTGTCTAGTAAAACTTCACCACGTGTGATTTAAAATAATTAGGTATATTTATAATCCAGTCATTAAATTATAAATAATATAATGTATACTTTACAAAATACTGATCTATTATGCTTCAGACTGTTGTACTAATAATTGTTTGGCTATAATCATTCAAACCCACTTGTTTAAAAACAAAAGTTTTATTATTTTCTTCTTAAAAATGTACAATTTAGAAAAAAAATGAGAGAAGACTTAATAAGAAGTAATAGGAACTTAAAAGGATGAATAAAATGAGAGTGCAGCGAATTTCCTTGAATCGGTCAAAGAAGCCATGCATTATTTTCTCAGAATAGCCAAAAAATTATCACTTTCCTTTTAATAAATGTTAAGTAAATTGTTTGCAATATTTCAGCTATGTTTGGTTTATATTTAAGTTACAATATTATAAGTCTCTGTTGCAGATATTACTAACTGTAGCTACCTAAGAATCACATTATAGATTAAAAGAAGTACTGTCCAAATTTAAATTAAATGTGATGTAAGTGTAGTTAAAAATGTATTTGGTTGTTCAAGTTATGTAAGTAAAAAAGTCCATATTAAAAACGTGTCAATTGTATATTGTTTTATGTGGACCAGCTAATGTCTCCTATTCCAGAGGAGCCAATTTTTTTGTCATAACCAGACAATGGAGGTGAAGGTCCAAGTACCTCTCTCACTGCCAACCATGTATATTGTGACAGTCACAACATGGAACGAGTATAATTACATGGACTTACCATCTGTCTCCATTTGGCTGTTCTACAAGGCTCCCCGCACACAAAAACACATCACTTCAGCAACCAGGGCTACGTTCAACTGAGGCGAGGAATATGTTCAGCAAAGTTACGCCTCCAGCTTGCCCCGCCCCAGAAAAGAAAACAAGAGACAGTCGACATGCGCAGATCCGTGCGTGCCAGTGGAAGTGCGGTGAAACCAACGGCCAGTCGGGGGGCGCGAGGTTTGAATATGCCCAGAATATGTGAGGGCATTCCAGAACAGTGCGTTCCCCCTCCTTACCCTTTCTCCTGTTTTGGCTTCCCGCGCTGTGAGTTCACGTGACTCCTACTTAGCGTATATAATGGCAGGACTCTAAAGCCATGTACACATTTCTTCACACTCTCTAGGTGGGACACTTTCTGTCTATTTTTATATTTAAGTTATTTTTATCAAAATTCCGTTTGGGGCAACGATGTATTCAAAATTACGTTTGGTACCATATAAATTCATGATTTAACTTTATTTAGTGTATAGTTTGAGATTGCGTTGCGTAGAAGTCATGGCAGTACAGTTTGGGGACATAAGAATATTTTGTTTAGGCTAACGTTTCTCAATCCGCTTGGCGGATTGTTTCGAACCATCAGTACCGTCATGGATAGGTCAAGTTATAGTCATCCTTTGTTCTGACTTGGTTGGTCAAACCTGGGGCCGCGAGCCCGGGGCTGTAGTGTATTTATAGGGTTAATTGCTAGGTTATGCTGTTTTTATGATGCTTATGAATAATGGCTCTTGGTCCCATTTTTCGTGCTTTAGAATGGCAGTGATGATAACCTCTTGTGAGAATTTTCTCCTTTTGTAAGTTATTGGGGAGCCCCCGGTGGCGAGTAATCTGTATATTGTGTTTATTGCTTGCTTGCGGGTTATTGTTGCTACATTAAATTTATTATCATTAGACATTACGAGTTTTTGTGAAGGTCGATTTAATTGTTTGTGGGTCCTCTTGGCGGCCATCTTTTACTTGGGGTCATCCCCCATTATTTCATTGTGTATCGTTTATTATTGTTTGTGCGCCTAACGCTGGGCTGGTCCCACTCTCTACTCATCGAGTTTTGTTGCTATTATTGTTAATAAATAAATAAGCTCTCTTGTTACCAACCTGACTTTGATTTGGGATATAAATAAAAGGGGGGGTAACAATATTTGCACCCACGGAAGAACAATGATGCAAATTTAGAAAACAAAAATGTTGGAAAATATGGTTTTAAATTTTTCTTTAAATTGTCCCGGAATTTTCAGAGTTGGTTTTGTCATGAGCCTTTGATATTTCGGGTTCAATGAAAAGTTTATGGTTTGTTTAGGATGAAACCGTTTTCAGAATTTGCCAAACTTACCTGTAATTATCCCCAAAACTTATGGTATGTTCCAATTAGGTCATTGTTCCTCTGGGGAACACAACCTTTTTCATGATTTGTGACAGCCTAATGTGCGCTTTCAAGCTGTTTATTTTGTTAATTAAAGGCCATTGATGCCCTTTTAGGCTCTTTTTCTATTTATTTTTTTGCAAGAGAAAACCTTTTATACTCTTTTAAGGTAAGGACAGCCAATGGGCACAAGAATAGATGGCAATCTTTTAATTGTATCAACGTACATTATCATAATAATCTCATTTAAAACACCCAAAAAGAAGAGCTGATTAAAACAAATTAAACAAACTGAAAATAACAATATTGAATAACGAAAAAAACTTAGTCCAACAAACGTTCAACTTTGTTTTTCCTAAATTTTCTCTAACAAGCCACTGAAGAAAGGTGCATAGTATCTTGGAATAATGTTCCTTTCACATAAGCCCAACAGATCTTTTCTTATGTTGTCCGCAAATGGAATATTTGATCTGTATGCTGGATTTATTTTTATTAATTTCACTGATTTTGCTTCTGATGACTGCATAGGTCTAAAGTTTACTTCCTTCCAATCCTTCTGACTGTATCTTGTTTTGTATGAGTAAGTGTCATTGTCTTAAGCAAAGCGAATCATCTTTAGTTTCGACACTTTGCTTGAGTCACCATCCAGGTTTTTAGTAATTAATGACAATTCCTCTGCCAATAATTTCAGCTCCACAAAGTCACTGTACCCTTGGACAACAAAATGCTTTCCTTTCTTCTTGGAACTTCTAATTAGGGAAACGTATTGATCCGGAACGTAAATAGGCCCCAAATGTTTTGCCTTCTTCAGCGATTCTTCAACCATGCTGTGGTTATTATCTCCATTTTGAGTGTGTCCACGAATAAGGTACTTGTGCACGATACTCTTTATTTTCAGCTTTTTTACTGTGTATAGGTGTACTCTAAAGAAACCTGAAATCAAAATAATTACATACTTGGTTTATGTATGAGGCAAACTGATGTTCTAAATCTAAAACATACACTTGCAAAAAGTACAAGACATGCATAATAAGTATAGAATAGTCTCGCTAATAAGGCTATAATGAGTTAATCCTATATTGTTGTTTTTCTTACTGGCTTTTTTGCTGTCCACAACAATTATCTGAATAAAACACGATGTTACTGTTGGGACAAGAAACGACTAACTCTTCGAGGAACTTCAAGACACAGGATTCTATTTCAATGGAACCTCGATGTACCAATCCTTCATTCCAGAAGTAGCATAGAGTTTGGGCTTTACATATTTCCAATATCTGAAATCAAAGATGTGAGGTAATAACTTGCAATTTCTAACGTGAACGTGTGTGAGAGGAGCCACCATTATTTTTCTTAAGGTGTCACTACTTACTGTAAAATTGTAGCAGTTCATCCTTAACATGTTGAAAAAGGCGGATGTCTGTCCCATTGGCACTGGGAACATGACTTTAAGATCATACACTGCCAAAATAATTTGAGATCCAGCTTCTTTTCCTTTATCTCTTGCCTTCTCTGACCGACTTAACTCTTTTTCTTCTTGATGTAGTTGATAAGCATTTTCTAAATTTAATTTTACTTCTCCATTTCTTGTACACTTAGCAGAGGTCACACTGATCTTTCTTTGGCACAAAGAATCCAATATTGACTTCATTATTGAAGATTCGGCAGTAAGCATCATAATTAGCTGCAGGCTTCTTGGCTAAAGATCTTTGTGATTCATAATTTCTGTACATTTCTGCAATTGTCGATCCTACATATATAAATTACCCATTTGTGTTAGCTCTAAAATAGTGACTTTCTACCCGAGGTATTGAAATGATGTCCACTCGAACGAAATCCACAATTTCTTTGTCAGTTTTCTTATGCTTGTTATTCTTGCCATGCATATCTTTCGGAACTATTCCTAAACCGGTAGATATTGTTTGAATTACTGAACGGATTGTTCACTCGGTAATTCCCAAAGTGTTGATCAGGAATGACTTGCATACCCAAACTGTTTTTTCCATTATCAAGGATGAAGAACACAAAGTTCTGCCTTTTCGGTTCTGCATTGTCTGCTTTTATGTGGCGATATTTCAGTTGCAGTGGCACGTGGCTAAAAGGTTTTGTTGGTGTTGTAATGTAATTTTTAAACATCTTGGTCCTGGGGACCCAGAAAATTTGGTCGCACAGGAAAGTTTGCAGTTTTGATGGTCTTGCCACTTCGTGACGTGTAGCTTTTCCCAGATTTTTTTTTCCATTTCTCTGGGGCTCAAATTTTTTCAAGAGGAGACTCATAGTTTATGTTAGAAATGTAAACTGACACTCACTGAGGTCTCTCACTAATCGACAATGAAGAACTGCTGCTCCTGGACAGTTGATATTCATCACTTGTCTTCTCCCAAAAAATCAACATCAGACTCATTCGAAGCATAGACGATGTTTTGATTAGGGATCCGCCTCAAGTTCAGTTTTTTACTGCCAACCGTCTTAGATTCATAGATTGCACAGGAAGTACTAGGCTCTGTACTAGCTGAAAATTGTTTGATAAAGAGATGTTGGCCTCATTAATAATTTAAGTAGATAGGCTATATCTTAAGTTAAATAACTTCGCAAAAAGAACTAGCAGTAACAGACTCATAAGACTTGGAAAAGGACTGATCAGTATTGCTAATTTCTTCTGAATTTACTTTCGTTTTCTCCTTCTAGCTTAGATCTCTTCCAGTATAAGGAGGGACCAACATACTGTCAGTTTCTAGAATAACCTTTATAGCAACTAGCTCTTTTAGTTCCAAGTTGGTGTCCATTTCATCTGAAAATGGTTTCATAGACAAAAATGGATAATGATAAAATGATGATTTTTTTTTACATAGAACCTATTTACATTTACAAGGCTGACTAGAAGTTCGTGAGCATTTAACAAGAATTGGTCCATATTGTTAGTGTTACCGGTATTCCAATTTTCCCCAAGTTTACTATCGTAGTTCACATATATTTCAGAATCAATATGGGACAGATTGAAACTGTGACCTACCCCCAGCATTTCCCTACAAAAAATAACAGACAGAGGTAAGCACAAGAGAGTTATAATTTTATTTTCAAAGAAAACATGGTACAACTCAATGGGGGAGCGACACTTAGGAGTAAAAGAGAAACCAGAAGCCAGAAGGGCTGCAAGGCACAAGGGACACCACCGGGGCCTGAAGGGTCTTATGACATTAATAACAGGCGGCTCCTTACAATTAGATGCCCTCAAAATGGCGTCCCCAGAGAACAGCATAAAAGCCTAACAAATTGGTCTCCAGTTTCATAATAACAAATAATACACAAAATAGCCAATCAACATGAGCAGAGACAACCCCTTCTCATGATTCGTAACGTAGGATGAGACAACAGCTCACGTCCCTTAGCTAAACAATGACATCCACACTATGCTAAAACTTGACCTTGCCTAAAGTTTAAGTATACGTAAGAATTCCTAAATGCTTTAATAGCAAACAAGATGTCCTCAGAAATATAAGTCCTGGGGCCGGCGGTCCCATATTTAGTTAACATATTAAAATAGAAGCCAGCACAAATACAATGAACTAGTCTAACATTAACACCTAACAAGGCGTCCATACAATTGTTAATTTTCCCAACCTTGGTAGGAAACAAGGCAGCCAATATAAACAATCTCCAGACATTAGAGATACCTAAAATATCAGATGAGACCAAATAACTATAAAGTAAACATTGCCTTAAGGGCTGACGTAATAGATTGTTACAAAAGACATTAGTCGTAGATATAAATTGAATTTCGAAAGATTGTAGGTTAAAGCCAAAAAGAATTTGGAATATAGCGTCGAGGCTACAAAATTTAGGCTATTTACCTTCGAAAACCCAAAGTGTAATGTGTATATATAGTTCCTCTGGGCTCACGCAATTATATACATTCTGTGATCAACATGTGTTCTCAGGGCAAGGAACAAACACAAGGGGGGGAGGAGTATTCGAGAATAATTCCGAGAACCAATGGGCGTAGTTTGCACGTTGGAGAATAGTCCATAGAAGTTTAACTGCAATGCGCCAGAGCGGCGCACGCAGACTGATGGTCACTTGTTTCTTGTCCACTTGGGGGGAGAGATGGGGAGAGCCCAACCACACGGCCAGCGATGAGGCACGAACCTCGGTTCAGTCGGGCGTGGATATTGTGGTGATGAGTGCCTCGGGTGTATTGTAGTGGAGTCGGAACGAGTCAAGTTGGGCTGGCCTGGTGAGTGTTATTATTTCTTCCATGTCACGTTGTAACAAGGTTACAAAACAATCTACGGCTTTTGATTCTGTCATTTCAAAGGAAGGCCTACTACACTGGCCTCCATTTCAACTGAAAATAATTGTTTGGTAATCATGAGTTCTGACTCAATCGAGAAAAATTAGGCTTTTGTTTAGTAGAGTAATGCAGAAGAGTAATACATCTATATGAAGGATGGAAGATAGAAGAAAGGAATTTTTTACATACCTCGAGTAAATTATTAGCTGGTTCTGGAGGATTGCAAATGGGCATGTCCTTACTAATAATATAATAGAGATTTTTGTCAGTCTTATTAATGTGGTTCACACCCCATGGCGAATCATGAACCATTCTCAAAGAAACAGGTGATCCATTATTAGCCGTCTCTCTTTCAGCTTCTTTGAACGCTAGCTCAAGGTTCTTTTCAGCTCGACTCATCATTTTTCACAAACTAAGCATATGCATTACTGAAAACAAAAATAACCTGCTTTAGATGGATTAAAAGAACATTAACGCCTATGCAATTATAAATAATAAAAGGAGAATAATAGCAAAAGATAAATTTTTGTTATTGTTCTTCTAGATGCCATTAAAATCGGGAGAAAAACAACCGCACAAAACACATTCAAGACATTGTTCTTTAAGATGCATTTAAGTTTAAGTAGATTCTAAGTAGAATAGTGACCGGAAAAACACCTTTGTCATTGTTCTTCTGGAGACACAGTTAAAGTTTGTTTGTTCCAATGGTGAAAGTAGCACTTACATCACTTTACCTTCCAAATCAGCACTCCCAGCTCGAAGGCTCATGAGTAACTAACCATTATGGTGCTTTGGTACAGAATTTGTGATTGGTTCCTGCTAAAAAGAACAATGACATGAAAGCACTCTACTGGCGACTATAAGAAATATTCTCATGTCATTGTTCCAGGGTAAACGAATGAACTTTTGTAACAATCTGATGCACTTAGCTCAATTCAAGAAAAATTTGCAGTTGCGTCAATGTTCTTCTGTGGGTGCGATATGGTCACATAATTTTCCTGAAATGTTAAGATATAGTTTTTGTAATCATATTTGTATAAAAAGTAGAATTTTTTGAATGTTTGACTTTTAAGATTAAAGTTTTATATTAAATTGCATCAAATTCAAATTTGAGAACAAGATGAATTTTAAACTTTGAACCTGATTAGAATCATACAAATAATAAGCGTCAGAATAACAAATGTGATTTATTAAGCGTTTGCAAAGTCAATATTTCCATTTAAAAGTGAACTAAAATAGAATTTATAAAATATTCTCAAAGCCATAAAAAGTTTGAATACTTTTTATTTGTTTTATGATTGAAAAAATTATTTTTTTGTGGTTATTTAACTGTAACTTTATACACAAAAATTATTTTTAATTGCTTTATTCCACAATTTGTATTTCATTTTAATATGATAAATTAAGTTACTATCATCATAGCATATAAGTCAATTTAGTAAGTTTTTTCCCATATGGATGTTAATTTGTAATCTATACAAGAGTTCAAAGTGGTATTTATTGACCATAAATTGAGTATTTAGACTCTCATTATTCTTATTGGCATAGTTTCTCAACTGTCAATTAGACAGAATTTTTTCAAGGAAAGGTCAAAGTTGACATTTGTTTCAAAGTTTCACACCCCTAGGATTTAGAATCAATAAGAATGGAAATCAGATACATGATTTTATATCTTCTATGTCTTAAAACTACTTCCTTTAAAACAAAATAAGCCTTATCACTTCAAATATAGTTACATCATATAAAGAGGCAGAGTCTTGGTGCTAAATTTTTCAGATATGCTTAAGTATGTTTTCCTTTATATCGAAACTAAAATGATACTTGAAAATTAAATAAGAACACATGAAAACATACTCACACATTTGCTCCAATTAGGCATTTACATCAAGTATGCCTATCATAAGCAGGACTAAATTATTTAATTTTCTAGCCTAATACAGTAGACGGTGCCACATACGATCTCTGAATATGTCTTCTCGGCATATCCGACCATCCCCATTTGGCTCTTCGGTATCTAGAACAGCAGCCAGGGCTAGGATGTCGTCTTTTAAGCAGAAAAATATTATATACTTTTTTCACCAGCAATAAATCTGTTTTCTGATCAAATGATCTATTTTGTGTTGCCTTAGTTAACTTGTAGACTGAATGTTTAAGATAAACACACAAATATTCTTTAGAAAACCTTAATTTACTTTTTTAACTTTTGTGTGTTTTTTTATCTCCTCTTACTATCCAACCGTTTTTGTGTTCCAACTATGTCCCTGTCTCATGAGTGACGAATAATCAGGGACCCAGTGTAAATAAAAAAACTCCTTGCAAAATTGAATTGAAACAAGATAACCTTGCTATTAATTCGGCCAAGTGATAATTTCTATACTTTTGGTTGTGTTCCTTCATTGTAATGTACAGTAGGATTGGCCAACAATTGTACATTTATTCAACGATAACATATACTATACTATACCTCCCTGATGAGTTCCGGTAGAATGAAACCTAGGTCGGGGGATTGGGTGGTGATGATATATTTTCTTAAAGAGGCAAACATTACATTGCTGCCATTGGACAAAGAGATAAAGTATGAACTGTGTTCTTATTTTCATTGTAAAAGTCATATCGTGTTCGTCCCTTTTATATGTTTATATCCACCTTTCATTTATCTTCTTACAAATATATATATATACTATACTAAAATATACATTCAGGCCAAAGGCTGGCACAAATGAAAGTGCAAGACATGTATTCAAAAAGGGTTACGAAATAGTCAAGCTTTCATTATTTGTATGCATCCTAAATGATATTAAGGATGATCAAGACATGTGGGTTGAGGTAGAGTGGTTGTATGGTGCATGTGGGGGATGACAGGCATAAATACAAATTTATAGTTGGGAAACCTAAAGATAAAGGATCCTTTGTTAGGCAAAGCCAGGTTAGGGAGTGGTTGGAGGTATTTAAGGATAGGTTTGAATGCTGAGCTTATGTTCTGGCAGCCATGGACTTTAGGAATTCCTTGAAGGACAGAAAGTTTGTTAGTTAGTCTGCAAGTATACACCCTCTTGTATTTTCAATCTAATTTACATCGACAATCTATAATTTTATAACTTGAAAGTAGATTTAATGTTATATTCTTGCCAATAGTAACTTATCTTGTGCTTATAAAAGATAATCATATCTATAATCTCAGGCATATTAAATACATTTGTAAAAATTATTATCAAATCAACATTTTACATACTACATTACAAAAAAATTTGATGCAGAACTTTTAAAAATAGAATATGTAACTATGGTCTGATTTTCACAGAAAGCCCTTTATTTGAACATTGGAAACTCATGTTGCCACAATAGCAGGAAAAAATATCAATAATATTATTGTATTTACTTTCATAGTCCATCTAATTAATGATGTAAGGACACATTATACAATGATCTATAAGTATTATTGAAAATACTTTTTGATAACTTTTTAGAATAACTTTAGAATTAATTAAAAGAACATGTTTAGAGAATGCCAAATGTTAGTGACTTTTAGTCAATATTGGTGATAGTGAGTGACTTTCCTATAAATATATGGATTTACATAAAGCTGTGCAGTGTTTAGTCTCTCTCTCTGAAGTAAACAATCCACACGTTGGTTTGATGTGACTGTAATCCAAGCATAGATGGACATGCACTCAGCGCTTCGGCTGGTTAGTGCTGCCTGCACAATCTGGTAGAAATCCAATGTACTAGGGAGTCCAGGAAGTGTGGTGGTTCCCCTTTGCCTTCCATTCTGAACTTCTATGAGCAAGCACTTAAGGGCCTCCCAATTTTACTGGGAAAGGTATTTTCACATACCTTCCAGAGCTATTTTCATCAATCAACATGGGACCGACGGCTTTACTTCTCCTCTGAAGGGAGTTTTTCTACAAATTTTTATTGTTCAGGAAAATCTATTGATCTAGGCTGGGTTATGACCCACAAATATCAGGCTTTGACGTGAGCACTTTACCTCAAGACCACCAGGGTAGACTTCTGTTTTGTATGTTCATTTTATTATGGCACTTAAAAAAATTCACAATTTTTACATTAATTTGATGATACATTTAATACACCTATAAAAAAAATAAAGATATCGATACAATTTGCTTTATTCTTCATGTTGCATCGAATGTCTACCAAGAGTAAAAGTTGTATCTTTATTTGTTACTATACATACATGGCTAGTAAAAGCAAAACTAGTCTTTTCCAATTAGCTCCGTCTGTTTAGCTTCCAAAATCTTCTCAGCTGTTGACACATACTGATCTGCTAAGCACACAATCTAAAAAAAAAAGAGTGAATAATGAAAATGAATTTAACTTATTGTTATCCACTTTAATTACTTTCTCTAAGGCATTAGGGACTCGAAAGTTCTTGGCCACACAAGTACACCACCTGTCCCCATCTTGAGCTTGTAGCTCTATCCAGGCCACCTCATTACACCCTTTCTTGAGCTAGCTCCATTCCAGTTCCCCTCATTACACCCTATTTTGGGCTAGCTCCATTCCAGTTTCCCTCATTATACCCTATCTTGGGCTAGCTCCATTCCAGTTCCCCTCATTACACCCTATCTTGGGCTAGCTCCATTCCAGTTCCCCTCATTACACCCTATCTTGGGCTAGCTCCATTCCAGTTCCCCTCATTTACACCCTATCTTGGGCTAGCTCCAAATAGCATGCATTTCCCAACTGTAATCTTTTCCTAATTTACAAACTAATATTGTTATTGCTAGTTAAAATTTTTCCTAAACATTTAAACTCATTAACCCTGTGAAATTATATGTTGCTCAACATAATCTCTAAATTATTGTCCGCTGTGCAATCATTTACTTAGTTTCTCCAGCGTTCACTGCTAAACCTATTTCCTTACTAGGCTCTAATAAAATATCTGCTTACTATTGCCCCCCAAAAAAACTAAATCATCTATGTATTCTAATAGCTACATTGCTCTGTTTAATATCAACCCTTATCCAATCTCTTGCATTACCTTAATAAGGGTTATTATCTTTAATGAAACAATAAGTTCCACATCTGAATGCTATCACATGACAAGTTGGTGTTTAAATAACCTCAAATAGCCGACACACGTTCGCAGTGATGCCAACATAGATTACCAGAATATACATTATTGTATGCTTAGTGGGAAAAACACAAACTAGAAACAATTTAAAATTGCATGGGGTCTCCTGGACCCCAATATGTTCGGAGGATTAGTTGCATTACAATTTAAAATTGCGTGGGGTCTCCTGGACCCCAATATGATCTGAAGATTGGTTGCATTACTCCATATAAAAATGCTATGAATAGAGAATATACATTATCAAAATGATATTGCTATGATGATTTTAAAAAAATTGCTAAAGAACTGAAAACAATGATAAAATATAGCAACAGTGGTTGGTTGGGATTTCAAGTGCCAGGGAAGGAGCTCTGAAAATGAGCTATCAGCTAAAAATGTTCTAAGGCTTGTTTTTATATTTTCCAAGCACTAGCCTTCCCCTCTTCACCCCCCTTCCCCCTCTAATATCATTTGAGTGCTTCTGATAAAAGTTCAAGTTGGATTCTGAGTTCTTGTAACAGGTATAGCCCCACAGTTTTGCTTAATAGTAGGAAGCTCAAACAAAGCCGCGGTTATAATATATTAGGTTTGTAATTTAAAAAATATTTGTACCATAGCAAAAAGGTTTAGTTTCACTTGAAGTAGGCTGGCAGTGCTTTCAATGCTAAATGGACCATAACATGTATATTTAGGAATGTTGAAAAAAGAGACAGTGAGCCTGCATTTGCGTGGAGGAAGAGTGGAAAACCATTTAAGGAAAACCATCTCCAGTTCATCCGAGAAAGATTCGAACCACGATCTCCCCGTCCTCAACAGTATAGCTCAACATAAAACTAACGCGTTAGCTAAATTATGCCACCGAGGGGAGTAAATTTAATGTTAAATTGACCATATCATGTAGTATATTTAATAAACCGGGGATCCTTAGCTTAGTACGCCAATTCTCTAACCAATGAGCTATCCAGGAGTCGTCCCATGCCAAGGGTAATCCTTCACTCATATTTTAAGGGAGAGTCTGTCTGTGATAGACGTGCAGAAATCGTCAGCTACAAATGAGTGGTCAATTAAGATCACGAGCTATCAGATAACGCAGTCACCTTTGACTCAGGAGGGCTTCATGCTGCCAGTAGTACAATGACTAATTTACAAATGCTAATAGCTTGGTTATTTAATTCATCATGATATTATATTTGTTATTTACGGTTATAGCTGCATCAAAATATATTATATAAATTGAAAAATGTACCTGATCTTGAATGATGTGTGAGTCATCTTGAGAAATATTTGTCTTTGTTTTCACATCTTTGATAAATTTATTTTGTACATCTTTAATTGAATCTCGACACTTAACATACAGTGTCTTTGCATTTTTTGCTAGGTTTTCTCTGTGTTCTTTGGTGACTCTGGAAAAAATGATGACAGAGCTATTTATATTTTTTAATTTAAAAGAGTATAAAAGGAAACATTAATTCTAGGAATGGGATCCTCTAATCTCTTGAGACCTTGTGAATATTTGAGATTCAAGGATTCAAGAAAATTTCAGTCAAAACTCAAATCTTTAAAAATAATATTTTGTTTACAATTTTTCAAGTGAAATTTGTTTTATAGCTCTAATACTGCTTATTGGTAGTTCAGAAACTAATATAATTAAGATGATTAACCTAACAACAATGCCTCAGACAAGTAATTAAACACAACTGAATGTATGAATGTTATAATGAGTGGACTACAAGAAAGAATGTTAACATTTAGTTACTACATTAGAGTCTCAGAAACTCGACGCGCATGTGCATACAGTTGTCGGCGCCAGTCATCACAATCCAAGGTTATTCAACTGTATAACCTCTCAATTTGTTTGTGTAACTCGAGTGGAACAGTCGTGCTGTGGTGTTTATACAAGTGCTGTGTTTGTTAGTTTTCCAATTAAGTAACGTTTTATTCGAATAAATACAATATTATATTAACAAGTAATATATTGTACTGTATGTATATTACTGTTACAGTACCATACAACAGAAAAGTACAACTGTACCTATAATATTCAATATTGTACTGTGATTTGTCCTTGTTTAGTAAACATGCATCTTATGAAAGTTCATTTGTAAAACTCGACACCACCTTAGTCCACATTAGGTCGAGTTTCTGAGAGACAACTGTATTTTATATTATATTATATATTTTATAGTTCCTCTTACGTTCACAATTTTTTCCAAGATTTGAATTTGGATTCAAAGATAAATTGAAAATTCAGATTCATAAAATAGTGGATTCGACCCTACTCTAATTTAATTACTACACAACATACTAGAGATTTTGATACCTCATTGCAACTGTGTTACAACTTAAATTAATGATATGACGCATCACACAAACTTTCTCTTATTGTGTAGTATAGCTTTGAAAAAAATGTTCAAAAAAATTTTTTTAGTAAAAAAACAAAACAAAAAAAACTCCATGACGTGAGCCTGCAAGCAAGCTATAGTGACCGAACGCCACCACTGTTAGTGATGATGGTGACAACTTTTGCAGAAAGAGTGTCTCATGTGGACAGACCAACAAACCCTCTGGCCGTTAATCTCACTTTTCTAAAGCCAAGCTGCTACCTTTTTATTCAAATATTTCTTTTTGTCCTCGCGTGGCCGAGTCTGACCCCATTCCAGATCCACTGCTTCACAGATAAATTATGGAAGAGTGGGGGATCAAACCAGGTATTTCTGGATCTGTAGCCAGGAACTTTGACCACTACCCTTAATTAAGTTATCTTCGTGATAACAAACACATAATCTTGTTAATCACAATAAAAACACACTATAATAATTATATAAATTGCAATCTAAATTGTTCAAATATTGTTGATTCATTTCAACTCTGTATTTTTACAAATTTAAAAAAATATTAAACATTTTCTTATTTATAATAAAACACTATTCCCAGATACCCATTTTAAATTCAATATGTAAAGCCAAATTCAAAAAATTTCAGATGTTTTTTAATTGATCATACTAGGTTAACTACCCTTTAATTAATTTATTTTGGGAAAATAAACATACATTATTATTAATTAGGTAACATAGTCCCCCAATACCAATTTTGAACAATATCATCAAAGCAAGTTTCAAAAAGGGCCAAATTTTACAAAAATAAGTCAATACTATATTTTTTTTAACTCAATATTCTATATAATGTATGTAATTATTTAGAATGTAAAGAAACTCGAAAAAACAAACCCATTATAAACCAAATCACTAGAGCCATTTATATATATAAAGTCTTAAGTAAGCTACCCTTAAACAAATTTTCCCCCCAAAACAGGTATAGTTTTATTTGTCATGTCAAACACTAACCAGATATACAATTTAAACAATTTGCGGAATTTTCTAAATTTTTGAAAACCAACTATAAGCAAACTAAAGACCCAACATTTTTACCCAAAAGCACAGTATACAATGTTATTTGGAAGTCTAACACTCCCTAGATATGCCTTTTAAACAAATTGTTAAGAGCCATTTTATACACTTTGGAATGAAAAAAATCTTCCTAATGTATTGTCAGAGATGGACAGAATTGTAAAATCCACTTTTTTGGGTGTTAACAAATAATGTAAAACTGAAAGGTTCAAAATCTCTTGAAGTAAAAAATTGTCCACGGTTATAATACTTTTGCTTGGTATGTGAAAGTAAAAATATCATTTTTGAGTTATCAACATCAATATAATCAAGGAGTATTAAAATATATTTTTCAAATAGCTATAGTATATTTTACAGAAAGTTGTGATTAATTTAAAATCCAAATATTGGGTTATTACATAAAATTCCATTCTGTTACAAACAGTTTTACTTTTGTACTGAAAAGTCTGTGATTTTAGCGTAACTCTCTTGTAATGAGGTATCAATTAATACAATTGTATTCCCTTATAGTGTAGATTACAAGTAAATCATTTTATAAAATATAATTTAGCCTTCCCTGTTTGAGCCAAAGATCTTAGTTCAATGCAGAGCAATCGCATCAACTCTAGTTTGTCCAAATTACATTTTTTAATCCTTCCCACAGATGGTCTCACTGCATTTAAATCTTTTTTTGTACATTTTTTCTAACATTTATGTCTTAAGTAAAATAAACTTATTTGATAAAATTTCAATTTTGATTGAATTTTTTTTCAAATTTATAAAAATTAAGTTTTCTTATTGTTAGTGGATAAAAGGAAAGCTATGATTTTTCTTTTTCAATTTTCTAAGATACTTGCAAGTAGCCAATAATTTTGATAGCAAATATATTAGTAGTTAAGCCCATGTAATATAAACAGGATATGTTAAAATGACTCTTTGAATTTTTATTTGACTTTATCTTTATATGTTATACATTTTACTCTGCATGTGAAAAAGTGACTTCAAAAAGTTTCTATTTATTTAATTACTTTGGCACAGGCACATATAAGGTGGTTTTGTCCTGCTGTGGATTTAGATTCATTCCGCTCTTCTGAATGGCTTGCAGGACTGAAGGAATGGCTTGAGGAAATATCGCCATGTTGATCACAATAGTCTTGGGGTTTTTACGAACAATCTGTGCCAACTCTTGTAAGGTGTACTCCTTGCCATCAAAATTGACTTGCAAACTCTCCATGGAGCCTTAAAAAAAA
This sequence comes from Timema shepardi, assembly GCA_902151425.1. Classification (NCBI taxonomy): domain Eukaryota; kingdom Metazoa; phylum Arthropoda; class Insecta; order Phasmatodea; family Timematidae; genus Timema; species Timema shepardi. The sequence continues at coordinate 374,827 of CABFVX010000173.1, read as the reverse complement.
TTCACTAAGTTGTTATCAAACTCGCACACCTTATAATAGCTATAAAGGAGGGGTGGACCAACATATTACCTTTTCATTTGTCCTCCTTGGTATCCATCCAGGTTGTACACATTAATTACGAAAATACCCGCCTCGATGGCTTAGTTGGCTAATGCACTTGTTGTGTTGAGCTTGACTGCTGAGGATGGGGAGATCAAGGTTTGAATCTCGGTCGGATGAACTGGGGGTGGTTTTTCCTAAATGGTTTTCTACTATCCCTCCACGCAAATGCGGGTTCACTTCCTCTCATTTCACCTTCCAAATTCCTAATCCACTAGAGTAATTAGTACTTAAAGCGTATAACCCGAACGGGTAGTAAGACGCGGTGCTAAATATTAATATTAATTACGCAAATGGAGTAGGAATGATTAAGGTAGAATATAAGAGGAAATGTAACCACATTTGTTTGGAAAACAATTTTGTAAAAAAAAAATCCCCAAAATAAACCAGGAATCAAACAATGATTTACTCATCACCGGCAATCCAGCCCAACTTAATAGTGATATATCTGACTATGTGATCATCGATACGAGTAACCTACTACCTGAAGGGCCATATTACCCAAGTTGTTAGTGCTTAAAGAGCTGGATCAAAGGTTTTATGAAAATGTTGATATTTATAACTAAAAGTAATAATATACTTTCAAAAGTATTTTAGCTTTAAACATATGTCTAAACCTTTTCCAGACAACATTCAATTTACTTAAAGGTTATTTTCATAAACCTGTTAGCTTATTATTTATAGTTCTTTATGTATTCCATACCATATGTATAGAACCTAGTGCCAGACAGATTTTTAAACATTAAAAAAGTAAGAAACAATAATTATTGACAGAACTTATTTCATGATCAAAATATATTACATGCCAGCAGAATTCATTGCTGGACCCATTCAACACTAAAGTGCTTTTAGTGCGTTGAGATCAGTGTTTAAAATGTTTCAGAGAAAAATAATTCTTAAACTACCACCAAAGGTATTCACAGTTACTCTTCCTGAAATCATCTGGTGAGTTAGTTAAAGATCTGTTGGTACGCCAAGTCTCCGACTCCAACTCTTTTTTTTTTTTACCTTTAGCTACTATTTGACTTTGACTCCAACTCTTAACTCCTCCAGAAATGGCTAATGTGTATTAATTAGTAATTACAAATTTACTGCAGTAAAACACTTCAATACAGATTACTTAATAGAAAGCTTATTTGGCATTGGAAATTTATATTTGAATAAATTTGTCAATCCAAATTACAGAAAAAATGTATAGAGTTAAAAATGATATAACATTATAACAATATAGGCCCTATTATGAAAAATATAAATTTTTATTTTGAAATCAGAGTCTTGAGTAGGAGCATTTTTGCCTACTTCAACTCCACCCTAAATTGCTTATTATTCCGACTCCACAGCCAAGGCTTAGTTATATAATATATTTATATAAGCAAAGTACCCAGCATTACTGTACAATTAATTATGGGTTACACTAGGCAACACTTTTCTTTGCGTCAAAGAGAGACAGTTTTTATTAAATCTAATAAAATATAATAAAATATTTAAAATTCCAGCTTCAAGATGCACATGTTTTAAAATGTAAACCCTCTGTGTGAGGTAAATATCTTGCAATGATCATGACAAACAAACTTTTCATTTTATTAATATAGACGATCAAACTCAATATTAGATTAGTATGAATAAAAAACTAGCGCTTTTCCTATAATTTATATGCCTCTGAAATTGTTGCATAAAAAGAGTACATTGTTTATGTGCTTGGTCCAATTATAATTTTCAACCATGTCATTTTGTAACAATTGATTTTATCTATTTTATTTTGGAAAAATCACAGATACTAAAATTGACTTGGAGTACTGGCCATTGAAAGCTCACTCAAGTACTTTATAGCTCAATGTGTTTGTTGTTGTACTTTTTTTGTTTGTTTTTTAGCACCGCGTCTTACTACATGTTCAGGTTATATGCTCTTCAGGTGTTAAACAAATAGCCCCTTAAGGGCTTTTAAAAAATACAAATCTTAAAATAGCCAAAATGAATATATAAGAATTAATTCTTAATACACTGAGCGTAATGAAAGTTGTATCTATGTTTGTCATTAAGTGGGATGGAAGGGGACGCGAGAAGAGAACAGTGTTTTTGCAATTTTTATGGCAAACAATTTTTTTTGGCCAAAATATATAAAATATTGCTCCTGCACAAACAAAGACTTTAACTTTAATTTTCTTCACATGGTGACCCAAAGATTTCTTGGATGTCTTTCAAGGGTGTCCTGGAATTTAATCCGTATCCAGGTGTCATTTTTCAATTTTCAGAATATAATATTTAGATGCGAGTAAATTCTCACTAAAACAAATATAAAAGCTTTGACTATTTGATTAACAACTTTTTTTTCTTGATTTAAAAAGTTTCTCATCTTATGCCGCCAGGATCGTAATGGATATTCAACAACTGTTGATATCACCACATGAAGAAAATTAAACTCTGTTTCTACTCGAGCAATATTTTATTTATTTAAGCTAAAAAAAAGTGTTGTCATTAACACTACAAAAACGCTGGCCTTTTCTCGCATACCCTTCCATCCTACCTTAACCAGAGACCTAACTCACTACCAATATATCGAAACACTTTTTGACTTAATGGGCTCACATATTTTGTGGTTAACATACCCGTTGTCGATCTGAGAGAAAGGTTCTTTACATATTCTTCTTTCATATGATCCACTGCTCGTTGCATTTGACCTTTTAAAGTATCAACTTTTATCACTTCTGAAAGCTGTTGCTCATTAATTTCAACTTTTTTCTTGGTACCTATGAAAAAAAACACACACACTACAGTCAAAATGAAGAACAGATATGTCATTTTTCTTTCCCAATGCAAATCAAACAAATTATTGCCTAATGGCTTGGAAATTTAAATAAAACTGTGTAGTAACACTGTAAATTAATGTAAAGGAATTGATAGTTAAAGAAGCACATCTTAAAGAATAGTTATGATAGGCATATATAGAAAAAACCACACTGCTCTCTTCATTTCTTCTTAATTGTTTACACTTCCCACTTCTGTATTTACACATCGTTTTGAATTTTTGGAAATATTCTTTTTTCATATAAAGTTAAAACGCAAACAAAACACAAAGAAAGATGTGTTTATGTACCAGTGAAGTTTTTTCTCTCTATATAACCCTCACCTAACTATCCTTTCAGGTTTACTTCCTTCACTATCAATTACTTTGCGATAATGTACAGAGTTACTAGTCTCTGTTAGCTAAATGACAGTTGCAAAATCATATGTTTAGGTTTTGGGTTGCCAACACTAGTAAAAGATCGCTCTTTTGTTATAGATGATAAAGTGTTTTGATAATGTGTTATATTTTACATTAAAAATAATGTAAATTTTAGTTTTTTCATATTATTTCATTACTTTTAATCATTTATTTTAATCTTATCCAAAACAATATTTTAAACATAATTAAAAATACTTATTCTTCATTTTGAAATTTTGTCAATAATGTGTTCAAGTAGTAAGACACGGTGCTAAATAAAATATATATAGGTATAGATATATTCTTATTAGATTTAAAAAAAATTAAATTTGGAAATTATTTCTTAAGCTATCATAAAATCCAGACATTTAATGTATCATTTAAAAGTTTCTATTTTCTGTAGCAACTTAAACACTACAGGTAGGTCTAAGTAACATAGTTTTTTTATCACTGTCTCTTAATACTTGTTCAGGTTATACATGTATATGATAATTATACTAATTTAATGAGGTTGGGATGAATAAGGAACATTTTAGAGGTAATCTACCCGCATTTGTGTGGAAGAAGAGTGGAAAATCATATAGGAAAAAACCACCCTCAGTAGACCCGACCGAGATTCAAACCCCGATCTCCCTGTCATCAGCAGGCCATTATAAAACAAGAATAACACCTTAGAACATTGGGCCAATTAAGTGGGTTCTAACATAGTTAAGTTTACATTTATTTTTGGCATGAATTGTAAGATTTGAGTTTGGATTCAATATTTTGAATTAATTGATAAAATAAAGATTTTGTAATTTAAAAAAAATGAGTTCAACTGAGTTTAAAAAAAAATTCAAATATGTTTCAAGATTGGGTTTTGTGTTTTATCACTATATTAAGAAAATACCTTTATCCCCTTTCTTTCTATCTTTATTTTTTGCATAACCTCTTGATGTTATCCCTTCAACAGGGAATATAGTTAACAGAGTATGTTTTGTAAAATAACATGGTTTAAATATTAAGTTTGTTTGGGGAAAATTCACGGTTGCAAAAGGATAGCAGGAAGTTGGTGATATTGCTTGAGCACTGTACTGTCGAAGGCTTTGAGGCGTGAGGACAGGTTTATGACATCTCATAAGAATTTCATAAAACTGCTTCTTCCAGCGCATGGTGAACTAGGCCTACCTGAAAAATAAAAGGCATACATATATTTAGTTTAGGTTAACAATATGTAAATTAGCTTAGTTTTAATATTAATATAGTTGATTTCAATATTAAAAGAAAATTGAATTTCGACTGAATGTAAGTTTATTAACAAAGGGGTTCTAAGTTTTCATATGTTAGAACTTACTTACAGTTACTCTTTGGCATTGGGAAATTGAAAAGTTCATTGCCCCACCTAAAAAAACCTATCTTGAGCTAGTTATATCCAGTTCACCTCATTACACCCTCTCTCGTTCAGGTCCATTCTAATGTTATCCTCCCAACTACGTCTAGGTCTTCCCAATGGTCTCTTCCCATTGGGTTGGCCAGTTAATATGCCCTGCTCATGATTCTATATTTTCCCATTTGCGCTTCATGTCATTCCGCTCGTAATCTAAGAATGTTTATTATCCTAAAAATCTTGTGATAAGTAAATAAATAGTATGTAACTCATTATGTACCCTCCTTCACTTCCCAGTATCTCCTCATCCCTTTTTAGACCAAATAGATTTCCAAGCACCTTGTTTTCAAACATATTATTTGAGCAAAATATATATTTCTTAATATCTTTGTTTGTTGGCTGAAATATCCATGATATTATTGTTGTAAAAAATGGTTATAGCCAAATCTAAATATAATATTCTTTAAAAGAATCTCAGTTTGTGCTATCCAAGTGATGACAGGTTTAAAATCGCATTCATGACTATGGACTTTAACATAGGCTGAAATATTAGACAGCCTAAGCAAGTGTTTAATAGTCTTACGTTCTTAGTGTTATTATAGTATACATTTTTTACTACCAAGAGAACTTGTAAATTATTAAGTCCAACCATTTCAATAAGATAGTCTAAGGTCATTTCTGTGGACTTAGAACTCTGTTAGTGTAGGGTCAATCTCTTTATGGATCATGAATTTAACACCTTACAGGTATGAAGCATCTATATGGGGTTTTTTTACACATCCACCACACATTTGGTTGAAACTTTGTTCATTGCGGAAATTGGCGTTTCCCCTTTCACAGTGATGAATTGACGGCTCTGATGATGGATGTTGTGTCTGTTCTAGATTTAAGTTAGTTTCTATGCTGTGTGCTGATACAACCAGTCAGTCCAGAAAGTCAATATTCCTCAAATCATTATCAACTGCTTCCAGCCTGTGACTGGGTCAATTTAGTAAAATGACTCCATATTCCTCTATCTTTTCATCATTCTTCCCCCTGTAATTGCTTCTATTTTTCTCCTCTCACTTTCACATTTTTTATTATCTGCTTCTCCCATCTCTTTCTTAGCCTCTCTTGCGGTCTTCTTTCTACATAGGCTACTTCACTTCCATTATTTCCTTTTAGCATAGTCTTCTTTTTGTAACCAGTCATCACTGATCACATCAGCTGTTTTATCATCAGCTGATGTGATAATTAGCCTCACCTCATCATCTTCTTCTTACGTTGTCATCCACGGCAGTCAGTTGTTTGGGTAGAGCATCTCGGGGTTATATATATAATGGTGGGAGTAGAGGTACACAGCCGATTAAAAAAGATATTGTTTAGCGTAGCATTTGAATTTGAAGTTTTATTTTAATAAATCATTTACGTTTTAGTACTAAGGATATTTAATTTAGAAACACAAACTAATTATGACATAGCTAAAGATAACTATTTAGCCACCTGGGCTACCTCTACTTTCTCCCATCTTGAAAGTTACGATAAGTTGATTGAGAATACCGGTCTTTACTCTTTGCATGCTAACCGGCCAGTCCCACTCCCGCGTCTGACGCTTTCCTTCCAGATAAGGTCAAAAACAGAAGCTACACTAGAGGCACTAATTGGCCAGGAGTCCGCACCAAAACCTCCACCTCCCCTGAAAGACCACACGTGCAAGAATAGGTGCATCTCCCAGCTTCCGGGTTCAGCTATTAATAAATTGCACGATGCTTAAAATGAAAAGTAAAAGTAATAAATTTTAAATTTGGATGACTCTAATATTCCAACAAAGACTTTAAATAATGAAAAACTATTAGATTAAAAGTTTAAAGGCCTGAAATGAAGTTAATGAATTGAAATTTAAAACATATACTGCTTACAACTTTGGTTATGATTTACATAACTTATAATTACCATAAAACCCCACACTTTCTTATAATTAACCATTTGATAGTAATAAAGAGAATTAAATTAGGCCTAGATGAATGGAAAAGAACAATGTATTTATCAGTTTAGTACTCTCAGTACCTTGAGTGTATTTAGATGTAAACTAAAGGAAAAACTAATATAATATTATAAATGAAAAGGTTGAGAGCTAAGGGCCTAAAACCCTGACCACTTTAAATCTCCCATCTCTTTCTTAGCCTCTCTTGCGGTCTTCTTTCTACATAGGCTACTTCACTTACATTATTTCCTTTTAGCATAGACTTCTTTTCCATCCTCATTACATGCCTATACTATCTCATTCTTGCTTTCTCTACCATCTCATGTAGGTACCCTCACTCTTTCCAGGATAATTTAATTCCTTTTACTGTTTCTCCTCGTGACAGCTAGCATGATCCTCACAAATTTCTCTTAAATAAACAGGAATTTGATATCGGTAATCAAAAATGACACGAGTTTAAGGGCCAGTTTCATAGTCAAATTTAGTACGCCTCGAGTGCGGCGCTACACTAAATACAAGACGACACCGACCTAAACCAGAATGGAATGGGCCGTTCTTGCATAGGAAACTGGCCCATTCCATTCTGGTTTAGGTAGGTGTCGTCATGTACTTAGTGTAGCGCCGCACTTGAGGCGTACTAAATTTGACTATGAAACTGGCCCTAAGAATAAAAAGTTTGACAAAATATCTATGTACATAATGTATTACCTTGTAAGTAAGTCGTAAATCATACTTTAACCTAAAGCCTGCAATACAGATAGATTGAAGATTCTATCAAATTTGCTATCTTGGGCTTCCTTGATCTAGTACATGCTAACCTCAATTTCTTTAGCTAGGTACCAAAAATCTTGCTGCATTAATGGTAGGTACAACCAAGGTAGGTATAACTGAGCCAAATGGAATGTAAGAATATTGAATAGATAATATAAATTATGATAAATAGATAAGTTTCTTATTTATCATCAAGTATACATGATACAGTATTAAACAATCAGTAATCTTGGTATAGCAAAATTGTTCCAAACTGGTACTGTGTTCAATGACATATTCTCCATATTTTGACCCAAGTGAGATGGGTTGTATTCACATCCTTGTTGACATTTGAAATAGTAAACTTAAGTAGCAAATTCAAATAAATTTTTGAGTTTGGACTTAGGACAAGAGATGTAAGATAGAAAATTCTGCAATTAAGTTATTTAGGTGAAACAAATGCAAATGCAATATTAAATCATAAGTTTCAAATTTCAGGCCTTGTGGAAGGCCTACATCTGAGTCTAATTTATTTATTAATTATGCAATTAGGCCTATCAGAAATATTATTGTTTCAAATGAGTGAGGAACGAAACAATTTGGAATTTAATCTCAGTTATTCACTCAGGTATCTGGGCCAAATTAAAAGGTTTCTATGGAAGGTTTGAAGTGTTGCAACCACTGCTGGTTTTTGAACACACAAACCACTTTATATGGATACAACTCTACGGGAAGTCACAAGTGTAAGCATTTTAGACCTTATTAACAAATATAGCCAAGCGGTACCCCATAACTTAGGTATTAGTTTTGTATTGTTCATCATAACAAGATTTTCAATAATCTTGAATTTAGTACTATTGAACACCCCATTTTTGTGAGTTTAATGACAGTAGGCCTATAAAATAAGTGATTTTAAGGTTAAAAAAATTGGCCTAAGCGGTACAGTTCTTTAGTTTCATCTATAATGCGTGAACAAATGCCTTTTAGGTGTTTTCTTATAAAATACCTGGAATCACATTTTTAACTAGCATTATACTCACAAAAATGAAGGGAATTCAATGATAACCTACTAAATTCAAGATCATTAGAACATTTTATTATGACTTAAAATGAACAATTCAAAACCAAACTCACTTAAGAAACGCAGTAACAAATATCATTGGAAAATCAGTAAATTTTCATGGCCTAAGCTTTATGCATATTATAAAGCCGATTAATCTGCAATACTCCTCTGCAGCAACCAAACTTTGCTCTCTTTCACAAGAATTTTTAAAAAAAATGGTTAACTAGTAATTTCTTACAGACTAGTGGGGTTTGAAACTAAAACACTCTTGCACAACTTAATGATTTTACATTCAGCACAAAAGACTACATTGGAAGTGAGCTGGAAACGTAGTAAGATCTGAGTTACACACTAACCAGAATACATTCATCGATTGATAGATTAATAATAGGCCTATCTATTTAAGGGTTAAATTGTGTATAAATATATAACTAAGGTTCCTTCCCAACCTATCTCAACCTTAGTTTAACCTTCATTACAACAATTACTCGGCTAACTTGATCTAACCTTGCTACTGTTCCATTCATAAATAAATTAGAATCACAATTAATATTCGCAAAATAAAAGAATTGACTTTCATAGCATAAGGGATCATGGATCAAACAACGTGTTGGTCTAGTATTGCTATATTTATGTTTGAGTTGTCTAAATGTAAGATTTTATTGAGTTAGCCTAACTAATGTTAAACATTAAATCATTTCAAATAAATATATATAGTTAGATTCGCCATTTTATTGTAGTTATGATGCTAGTATTACATATTTAATGATTTTGTATCATAAGTGAAATACAGCGTATTATATTATAAGGTGCTTACGCACAATTCCCAATGTGGTCATGCTTAAATGTTATTATCAAAGCGTTTAGAATAACCTTAGGCCCTTCCTCTCGATCGGGACATTTTCATTTCTGGCTAGGACACCATTTAGGTAAATTACATTAATATTGAATACATATGGAAAATATGAAATAGTATTTTATGTGCTATAGAAAAATATTACTTACTGAAATATATTTTTAAAATACCATAAAAAAGAAAAATTATTTGAAATTCATATCATAGGCATATTTTTAGTTTAGTATTTCAAATGTCAAATGTTTGGTTAAGGAGCATAAACAATGAAATTCTCTATAATTATATTTACAAACCTTGAAGCGCTGTTTTTAACGTCTAATGTAGGAACTACATTTTTCTGGTTTGGTCAATTAAGTGCTGTATTACTTCTAATAACATTCATATAGATCTGAGATAGCTAGATTGGATAGAATTAGCTCAAGATAGGGATAGGTGGTGTACTTTTGTGAGTGCGGTAATGAACTCCTAATGCCAAAGTGTAAGTAAATAAGTAAGTACTACTAATAATAACAACTACTAAATAATGTGTGTTTACCAACGTCGATGCTTGTTATAATAATATTATATTGTCCTTAAATAATTTATCCTAAACTAAGGCTCACTTAAATACTTTCATATTACGTTTATATTTAGATCAGTTTCATGTTGCTATATATATGTATGTAATTACATTGGCCCCATATAAACTTGGAAGCACCTATATATATATGTGCTTCCAAGTTTATATGGGGTCAATGTAATTTTATATGTCAAAATTTATTCTTAGCGTAGTATAATATACAGGATGTCCACCATGAGATGCCAATATTTTATTTACAAAATTGTTATTAAACATGAACATGATGGTAAAACTCATAAAGTTTCTGTTAAGTTAAGTTTAGTTTAGTACACCTCTGTACGGGTGCTTTTGATGGCACGAAAAATGTCTAGCCTTAAGTCAATTTCACGCTCTATGTTCTGTAGCACGATTGTGTACTGTGAACATTGATCTTTATAATTAAATGGATGGGCATCTGTGACTGAAATTTCCGTGCTGTCATTTGCACACCATCATATAATAGAGAACGAAACCATTGGGTTTTTCTTCTCTCTTACACACATAAAAGGTCATGTAGCATTATAACATCAGTCATTAATTTGCAGTGGTAGCTTGTGACTATCTTTCATGGGAGGGCTCAAAATTGAAAATAAATAATAATTAATAAAAATATAAATTCACATCTTATTTACTATATTTTGTAATGAAAATCCATCCTCCTTTCCTTGATATTTGAGAATACCTCAATAACTTTGTTGTCAAAATCAGAAATTGAATTAATAAATTTCTTTTCGACTGATAGAACTGCTAAAGCATTAAGTCTGTTTTTAAGAAAGTCTTTATCCATTTCACAATCACTTGTTGACATTGATGTAGTGAAAATAATGTCCAAAATTTTGAAACTGATACAATCTGACTCAGGTTATTTTGTGAAATAAACACTAATAAAGGTAGCACTCCCTCAACCTCGCACATACAATCACGATTGTAAATTACATTCAATTCACTCTTTAATTTTATGGTGTGTAGCATGAAATAGGATGCAACAGTTTCGTTACACATTGTGAGGGCAATATTTTTGATAGTTGAATTGAATAATTTTGCTATACTTAGGTGACTTTTAAAACCAAATATCTTCTTAATTTGGGTTAGAATAGTGTCACAAACTTCTTTTGCAGCAGTATTTCTACTATCTCCATCAGCGGATGAAGTTTTCTTTCTTTTTTCCTTGGGTTCTTCAACCTCATCGGTACAATATTTTTTTTATTTGCATCACAAATTATTGTTCTATAGCTTTCTTTAAATATAAGCTATCAATACCATGCACTTGAGTTTGATTTTTTTTAAAGGCAGCGTGTGGCATAATTAAATGGAATTGTTTCAGCCGATACATGAATTCTGAATTATTTAAGTGGTTTAGTAGGCCACTTGCTTCATTTAGAGTTTTCAAATCTACTTCATCAGCGTCTATGATTTTTTCTAAGCATTCCTTAAATGAGTCTTTGTATTCAAATAAAGTATTGACTGTTCTGCTTTTAAAGTTCCATCGAGCTGGAATCGCTCGTGATAACCTTTTCTTGACAATTTTGTCAAGGAATGCTGTTCTTTTAGTTGAACGGGGAAAAAAGGTAAGTGAACGCTTGTAAATTAGCGAAAAAAGATCTTCACTTTTTTGTTACATTACGCTCCTCGTTCCATAATTAGGTTAAATTGATAAGCAAAGAAATGTACAAAATATACAGTTGGATATATTTGTTTTATTAGCGAAACATCATTATTTTTCCCCCACTCATAACGGCTGCACCATTGTAACTCGGTGCCATTAATTTTTGTGATGGAATATTTGATTTAGTTTGATGTTCTTCTAAAATGATCTTGGATAAAATTTGTTATGTATATCCAGATGGTTTAGTAAAAGACCAAAATCGATTACATATTTGCCCATCAAAAACGTATCTAATTATAATTACCATTTGTTGATTGGCAAAATCAGTAGTTTCATCAACTTCGACTGCTATATAATTTGCTAAATTTAGCTGAGTCTTTACTTCAGTTTGATAAACTTGAAACATTGAATCCAAAAGTTCATTTTGGATGGTTTTGGAGGTACCTCTAAATACATTTGATTCTTTCAAATGCAGTGCAAGAGCAGAGCCTAGCTCGGCTGCAAAATCAATTAAACCTTAATAAATACCACGATTATCTGAAGTAACCCTCTCATCATGACCATGTTAATCTAATACAAAAGCCCCACAGAATTTAATACACATTATTAAGTGACGTAAAATGTATCTGTTGCTGTCAACGTTTTCGTTGTAATTTTGTTTTTGTTGACAAACTTGAAAAAATATATATATAATACTTTCTATGAGCCTATAACCTAAATGGTCGTTTGAACTTAATACAGATATTCAAAGTTTGTCATTCAAACAAAATGTAATTACAACATGAATGGTCGCTACATATTTAAATATACTTAAGATTTTATTCTCTTTGTAAAGTGTTACCTGTAAAACTGAATTGTATATCATCTAATGTAAATATTTCTTCAGCCAACTGTGGTATATACTCACAATAACACTTTTATTCATCAAAGACACATTTTCACGTAAGAAAATCGAAAGAAACAGCTAAATCGGTCCCTTCACAATGAAGCAGACGACAAGTTTGAACGTCTCGCTTTGGTCCTTTGCAAGGAGTGTGTTTATATCTATCCAGTTTAGTATAGAAATCACTGACTGTCACAGAGCTTATAGCATATTTTATACGCTGTCTCAAATCCAATATGCGGATAACATTTGTTGAGTACACGCTGTCTTTAACAAGATAAGAATAAATGTAAAGGGGTAATGTCGAGGGAACGCAGAGGTGAGTAAATTGGACCATCACGAGTTATCTGATGCTTAAGGAATGTGTTATTCAGGAAATCTCAGACATCATAGCTCCAATAGGGTTGGTTATCGTCCTTCTTAAAAATTATGAATGGCTAATCTCTGTGGTGTGGCAACAATTTGAAGCATATCCAAGTAGACTACACCGGTGATTGGGCTTTCAGTGAAGAAAATGGTAAAACAATCATATAGTGCACGAGACCACACCAAATATTAACTTTCCAACTATCGCGTACGTGTTCTTAGTTTATATGGGGATTTTTCAATCCTCAAATTCGCACATTGTGCCAATTCACTTTCCCCTAAATGTGAGGGTTACCTTGTATTTCCCATAAAATCGGTATATTTAAGGCATGAAAGTGTAATCGACGGTGACAAACTTAATGAACCATCAACCGTTTCATTCTAAGCTATCTTGCTCCTCCTCTTACTGAATTTCGGTGGTTTCTTTCAAATAATCCTAACACATTTTCTACAGCCTTTTTCAAGAAACCAGGATTCCCACTACCATGTCCATCCGAGTGATAGATTATGTATCTGCATTCCACCACACAACCTGTGCTCACTCGCTCGCTCTGAATCACCATTTTAGAAAATAGTTCGCTTTGCTCGTTGGGGACTCTACTTCAAAACCCCCAGTTACTTTTATTTGCAAGTGGATGTATACTAATGTAATTCCAGAGCTGTTTTTTTAATCGGTCTAACCGTTTAGCGACAAGAGACCTCAAAAGAAAGGTCCACACCGACTTTTAAGTTGATCCGCAATTTTTTTTTTCGGGGGTTAAAGATTAATTTTTTTAACTTTTTGGAATTTTCCCGTTGGTTATGGTCTAGAAGCTATAACTTTGCCAAATTTCAAGTTTCTAGCTCCTCTGGAAGTGGATAAACATTAATGTCAATGAGTGAGTCAGCCATGTGGCTTTATAGTAGTATAATTTACTACAGGTTCACGGTTGCTCTGACACGTACTATAAAGTTTCGACATGGACTTTGTGAGTCTCTGCTTCCGTTCCACCCAGATATTCATAGCTGTTCAACCTTGATTTAAATTTAAATAATAATAGACTTTCAAAATGTTGGAGTTTTATGGTGAACATCCTGTATTTACTTAATAGGATTCGGAATGGTTGTTTGTTTTAAGTTTCTGAATAGTTAATATTTCATATTTTGTACCTTCAGCATAAAGTCGGATGGTTCCGTAGAGAGCTATGTTGTATGGATGTCATTTCTAATTAATTTTGAACATACACAAGTTTAGTGAAAATTCTTTGTGAAACTCCTCTAATTAGTTCAAGTTAATTTCCGGAGTTTCATTACATAATTTGATATGCACTTATGTTTTATTATCCTTATTATAGAGGCATATAAGTTACTATTATTTTATTACTGACCATGTCAAAAGCCTTTATTAAGTCAATAAATATATTTGCCTTGTATTTTATTCTCATCAATAATCTAAACAATTATTGAGTATCAGTTTATAAAAATCATGTTCAAAGAATAAGCCAACAAATTATTTTTATTGTGTATTACAAATAAACATAGCTATATTATATACTTTGTTTGTAAAGATGTTTTAGTATTACGATTGATTGCAATATTTTTCAAAACAAACCTTAACGTCAATATAGGCTTCTTAGATAGATTCGTTTTGTAATAAATACAATATATTTGGTTGTACATGATACTAATAAGTTGAGAACCAAGTATTTACCTACCAGAAAGTTTAAAAACTAAATGTCATGTTATATTAAGATTTGCCTTACAAATTACTCTGTAATTTGGTCCGAAATAAATATTTTGGTTTAAATTATCAATAAAGAAATAAAGTATCCATCTTGAGCTCAATGTTTTACTATGTCATTTATGTAAACTATACTTCTATGGGCATATTTAAATTTACCGAAATTTACCTTGCCATTGTCTAATAAATTTGAAATAAAAATTTAAAAGTATTCATACCAACATATATGATATTCATTTCAACGAGGTTACATTGACCTCTTCATAACTGTTGAGATCTTATTTCCTGTGAAAAACTCAAATACATTTTTGTAAACCAGTATGATTGTTTTTATATTTAATATTTAATTTATTTTTAATCCTGTAGGTGAGAGACTTTAAAGTAAGACAGACAAAATGTATAGTTTTCACAATATATTTATCTTATGTAACTACTATCGTTGATATCAAGACATTTGAATAAAAATATTGCATATCTATTGTATAAAAGATGAATAGCAATAATAAAATCAAATAATGTTAACTCTTGGGTGTGCCGTAAAAAAAAGTAGTTAATGTATTAAGATTTTGACACGATTTTCCATCTTGTACAAGTGTTGAAATCAGGGCCTCCTAGAGGAGTTTTATCAGGGGGTCCAGAGTTTTTTTTGGGACCCCTTCCTTTTTCCATTAATCCTGTCTAAAAACATTAATCTAATTTATCTTAATTAAATAATAAGACAAAATAATAATACATAATCTATTCATTTTATCTTAAAAAATATTATAAACTATATTACTAATAGTGGAGATGTGAATGATATTCTTCAATATATGCAAACATTTTCTGAGATCCCAGGAAATTCCCATGCCTCTTTTAGACCCACAGGCCCAGGTACGATGTACCCCACGAACCCCCCTCTCGTAGTCCTGGTTGAAATCATGTCAATCATTTTCACACCTCTTTTCAAAGGCAGTATATAAAAGTAAATGTATGTTAAAGGGTTCACATAATAACGGTACCAGTACCAGCTAAAGCGTCCTATCATGACACGCGCAGTACCTGTATCATTCACATTATGTGGTAAGAATTAAAACTTTGTTTAATAATGTGAAACCTTTAGTAGTTTTAAAGCTTCACTACAGTCACAAGCTAAGCAGCACCAGCAAGAAGCAAAGCCACAGTATTTAGTCGTTCTATACTCAGTTTTCTCTTCCGACACTAGGATCGCCTCCAGCCCAATGCTTATTTTCTGTTAAATGTTTTCTGTTGGTATCAAGATTTTCGCGCGGTTGATACAATGAGTAATTTTAAAATTATTCCGAGCTCGAGGCTCTACAATGTATTATACGTCTTCTAAGATGAGGTGATTGCTAAATACAGAATCCTTGGTAAGAGTGACCTTTCCTATGATTTAATTATAGTGTATTTTATTGTACTATTGGTATTGCATTAAAAGGGCATAAATATTATGCACTGGTATTTTGTAATAATATAATGTCATGATTTACCGTGAAATGTACGTGTCAAGTTGGTATCTGTATGCACATTTTTAGAAATGTTTTGTTTTCATGCTTTGTTTCTTATTTGATTTATCTATATATATGTATTATCTATGATTTGTTGTGAAGGGTAGTTAAGAGCCGTCACGTGGAATTGCATTTATGCCGAGTGTAAATCAATCTTCATCGACGTAATATTCGATGTGATTTTCGATATTATAAGGGAGAAAATTGTTGTGCAGTTTCAGAAACCATGGTTTAAGGAAGAAAATCAGGTGAGGGGTCGTGTAGCAGACCAATCCCCTATTTCAACGCAGGGCCATCATTTTATGCTATAAGAAACATGTGAAGGTATTGTGCCCTATCAATAACAGTACTATTTAATTAAGAGCATAAATATGGCCCTTTTCAGACATTGTGAATGCAGACCTACTTAACTTGGTTCCATTATACTTATTTAATGTTGTATTATCTATTTTTGTCGTATATACGATTTATTTTATGGATCTGGTGTATATTTCCCTATTGTTGCCAAGTGTCAGACAGCTGGTACTATTTACAGTGTGTTTCAAGTGCATTTTGTATTATTACCATGACTTGTTTGTTGGTTTAATGTATGGAGGGTGCATTTTCTCATTGTTGCCATGTGTAAATCGGCATCTTGGGAGCGGTTTACCTATGAAATAACAATGATACTTTGGGTGAAAAAAAAATTGTTTAAGAGTAGCTTACAGAAGATTTTTTTTAAAAATTGGAATGTTTTAAAAAGGAATTAACGATTTGGTTCAAATTGGTTATCTGAAAGTTTTTTTTTACAATACACATAATTTTACATAGGGCATATTTGTTTTTCCAATTTTTTTTATGGTTGCTTACTGATTATTTTATTTAAAATTATCTATGAAGAGAGTTTATTGTGATTAACAAGATGATGTAACTTACATCGGTGGCCGTGTGATCTAAGACGTCACTCTTGCAATAAACTAAACCACCGATGACAGATTGGAATTCGAGTCCCGGTCGGGTGAACTGAGGGTGATTTTCCTTAAATGATTTTTCAATCTCACTCCTCGTAAATGCAGGTACAGTTGCACTGAATTTAACCTTTCTAAAAATGTATTTGTTTTTCTGAGGAAAATTTACCTAAGGGTAGTTCACTGAAAGTCTCTTTTGGAAAATTTAGTTTGAAGTTATGTTACATTATATGAGAACGTTTGTTCGATCTTGGAGTACCAACTATTATTTCCTCTAAAAATCATACCATATAGTAGAATTCTGGTGGAAAAAAAAGCCTTTTAGATATCTCTGCTTACCAAAAGAAGTCTAGGCCTATATGCTAGTTAATTTTAATTTATTGTATAGCACCATTAATTTTAAAGAGTCTTGGCGGTCAAAATAAACTTCTCTCTTTATATATACTAAATTTATCTAACATCTCACTCAAAATTCTTTGCCAATTTTATCCAATGAAACTACTTGCACAATGAAGCACATGTCAATGCTCCAGGATTACGCCAGAAAATGAATTGTAAACCAATTTGTGAATTAAAAATAACTTTACACTCTGTCGGGGATTGACCTCAATCTCTTTGGATAGGAGTCTTATGACTATGATATCGACCAACCTCTTAGTCTGGAGGTCTCGGTTTCCATTCTTGGCGATACTATAGGTATTTTTCCCGAAAAGGGAATTGTTCCTATGGTCATAATGGTCTGGTTAGCAATGCTAGGATTTCCACTGGTTTCAAACCCTCATCACTATCATTATGTCATATCTTTGCGGATATGACGTGTAGACAACCTCCAAGCTATAAGCCTACCTTGGGAAGCGACATATCCCCCCAGAGCGGCTCAAACTTTACATAAACGGTGACTGAATACTGCATCTAGCACGCTAAAATGTGCCATACGCTATAAAACTATGATAGTGATTGGTCTAGATTAATAAAAGTTTACTACATTTCTCGAAACTTGCTAGTTACAACGGAATGGCTATCGACTTTCTGTGACGTATTATTATATCTACAACTTGTAACTTGAGATAATTTTGATTATGAGTGCATCACTAAGACTTGCTTTGATTTTCTCCCTATGTAAAGATGTTGTATAAAGGGTGGGGGCCGAGAGGAAGACCAAGGGACAGATAGATGGCTGAAGGGAGTAAGGAGGAGTGTGGAGGAAAGATGAGAAGACTGTGCCAAGGTGGGGGGAGGGAGATGGTGGGAGTAAAGGAGGCGATGGAGAGGTTTATGTTACAGACTCAGCCAATGGCTGGAAGCATTTCATG
Organism: Timema shepardi; assembly: GCA_902151425.1. Lineage (NCBI taxonomy): Eukaryota > Metazoa > Arthropoda > Insecta > Phasmatodea > Timematidae > Timema > Timema shepardi. The sequence goes on along the minus strand of CABFVX010000173.1, from coordinate 356,587 downwards.
ATGATAATGATGATGATAATGATTAGTACTTATGGTCCCGCGGGCTAAGGCGCATTGCTCACAATACACTGGATTGCTTAGGTTTGAATCTCGGCCTGGTGTACTGGAAGGGGATATCTATGTCATATGATTGAGAATATTATATAATACGCCTGCTTCAGTGGCCGTATGGTCTAAGGCGTTACCCTAACAAAATACTAGACTGCTGATCAGGAGATCGGGGTTCGATCCTGGTCGGGTGTACTAAGAGGGGTTTCTAAACAGCTTTACACTATCCTTACACGAAAATGCTGGTACAATTTCTCTAAATTCAACCTTATTAACCCCTAGAATATTATTTTAATTAGTACATAAGCTTACAACCCGAATGGATAGTAAGTTACGGTGCTAAAGACGTTATATAATAAGAATAATAGTAATCTATTATTTATTTTAATTACAATACTACAAACATAATTCGAAATCAGACATTAATTGTATAATTTTGTTTGAGAAATATTTTCAAATTTAGTATGTAATTATTTTAGGACATTGTTATGTGAGATTTATTTAAACATATGAAGGTATGTGAAAAATATAGTGTCGAAAAGATTGAATTATTTTGTACTTGTTATTATTTGTTCTACTTGTAGAAAGAGACATAAGGCGAATGGTTATTTAAGTAAAAGTGAATATTTTATTGCAAACATAACTTAATTTTTAATCAGGTGACCTTTTTTTGTTTTTGTTGTTGACCTTACCACAGGCGGACGTAAGTTGTACAGTCCGATTTCTACCATTATTATATTAATTACAGAAAGGGCCTTCCTTATCTGACAGCTAGAAACGCTACTAGATCTACTTTTACGTATTTGCACTCAAGGCCGTAACCAGCCAATAATTTCAGGGTGGGTCCAGTCCCCAAATGCTGGAGGCTAGGAAAAATTCTAAGTACTAAAAACCTCTAGAAGCTCTCTGAAGTGCTTTTTATTGTAACATATACCCCAGCTGCTGAAAGCAATAAAATATTATAAATATTCAACACCTCTAGAAGCTCTCTGAAGTGCTTTTTGTGGTAACACAGCCCCATAATTTCTGTTTGTACCCTAATTTTGATAGTGTTTGAACCATAAACAAGGCCATACATATTTTGTTAGTAAGATTTTGGAGGGGGGGTTATCCCCAACCCCACACCCCCTGACTACGGTGGGGGTTAACCCCAAACCCCACCTGCCCTGACTACGGCCCTGTTCGCACGTCAAGAAGTGCAATCATAAGATGTTACTTTTAGTAGGTGATACCAACACCTATAAAATAATATTAATAAAATTTTAAAATGTTGTCAAGTTTGTCCGTAAAAGAAGTTGATTTTTTTCCTAAAAAGTTGTTTCTTTGAAAATTTGGCTATACAGTAGTATTTAATTATTTACATTTAATGTTTATTGCATGGCGAGATTATATACTCCTTATATCCATTATTGTTACCAGTCTATGGCCCGGGTCTGTTTTTTATTCAAGTCATATATTTTTCCACTGCCGACTTGCTAGGCCTGTCGTAACTTCATATGCCTTATAATCTAACTTAAGACTAGAACAGGCACAACATCCAGTCCCTGGCCTTTAATTTATCTATGTGATAGTAAACCTATATTTTTCATCAATGATACATTTTCAGCCATGTTGGGAATTGAACCCGGGACCCCTAGCTCAATAGACATACACGCTGCCGACACAGCTAAGATGTCGGTCTAGATGATATACACCATTCACGTTAAATTTGGCCTTTTATTATGAGTGTTCTAATGAGTCTAAGAAAATTTATAGTTCCATCCGCCCTTTAAATATGGTTTCTATCTTTTCCCACGTTGGTAAGTGATGTAATTAAACCTATTAACTTTTCAAGTTAATTAAGCCTTTGTCGCGAGGTTGATGAATGTTTGACTCATTTTGAGGAGCTTTCGAACTGTCAGAAAGAGGCCAAGAGTTAGCGCGAACCAACATAACAATATCAACCCCTGAGGGGGAAGGGAAGAGTAGGTTGGAGGGTAATCCGAGTTAAAGTGCGCATTTATGCAGATTTTTCATAACAAAAAACCTTTTCAGGGCAAAATAAAGAAAATATTAGCCTAGTAAATACATTTTGTTTAATTTAATACGCATAGTAATCTCGACATTACTTGAATATTTGTCATGGGCATCGCGACATTTGACCAGAAATGTGCTGGACAAATTACGCAATGGCTATAACAAAGATTAAAAAACTGTTATTATATACGTAAAAAATTATACTAAATATACCATACCAAAGCAATATTTGATTTATTTCGGGAGATAAAAAAATGTCAAAAATCCCAAGGAAATAAATAACCTTAACATGCTTTAATTTCCATCCCATGCAACTTAAAGTAACGACAAAAAGAGATAGAAACACCTTAAAAAAAATTAGGAATGACTACCTTTAAATGATGCTATTAACGTTCATAATAGGTGATGATTGAATACGTTGACTGTCCATTAAACACCACTATGAGCTCAACAAGGGCAATTGAAAACTAATTTACCACTACATGTGTGATGTAATCACATGTTTTTAACACTCTTTCATGGGCACATTAGTGGTTGTAAGTATGCCGGCTGGTTTGGGGATCAATGCGCTGTTTGTTGGAGGTCTGGTATGAATTATATATCATTACTGAGTATTTTGTAGTATGATCACAGGCTTAAAAACTTTCGAGCCTGTATAATGTGTAAATGTTTAAAGATAATTGTGTTTCAACTCTTTGAATAATTTGGTGCTCTAAAAGTATGAATGGTCTATCTCCAGAAATATAGGATAATATTTATTTAGAAGAGGACATTTTATCTTTGATTTTTTTTGGACCCAAAACACAACGAATTAAAAAAAAACACTTCTTGGTGTAAACTCGCAATCGAGCCATACCGATCGAGTAACCACTGTCTGAAGATAATACTACTTTATATTGATAGAGGGCGTCATGTGGCCAGCACAACGAGCCCTCTGGCCATTAATCTCAGTTTTCTAGATCGGAGCCACTACTGTTTCATGTAAGTAGCTTCTCCTTTGACCTCACGAAGCTAAGTTGACTCCGTTATAAACCCACTGCTTCACAGAAGATCTGGAAGCGTCGGGTTATTGAGCCCCGGACTTCTGTATCTGTAACCAGGAACAAAGCCTAGACAGAAAATACATAATGATAAAAATAACTTTCTAGTTCCCCATTCAAATGAACGGTGTTTTCGTGCGTATCTGTCAGATATTTTATATTTTTAGTAACTAAACCAAAGGAAAAAAATGTTATCTTATTTTAAATAAGTTCCTAAAAATCATCAAACGCGAACCATGTCAAGATTTACAATTTATTTTAAAATGGAATAGACCCGCATTTTTGGTCATACAATTTCTAAACTTAAATGAATCACTCTTACAATATACCATACTTTATTTCTTGTGAAAAGAAAGTCGATTTTTGATTCCCGGTCGTGTGTATTGAGAGTGGGGTTTCCTAAATTATTTCTCACTCCCCTATCACGCGAGCTCGAATATATTTCTTCAAAATTCTACTTTACTCATTAGAGAAATCATGCGGATTATAAACAAAACAAAATAAAGCTCTTAAAAATTTTCAAGTAGAATTTACAGGTTTTATGATGGTATCTGTACATAGAAGCTGTCAGTTTAATGCTTTAAGCTATGTTTACTCCAAAATATTACGCCAAAACACTTCGTCCTAGTTATAAATCACTTTCATTTTAATTAGAGGTACTTTAGATCGATGATGGGCATTGGAGTGGCTAACGCATCCACAAAATTACAAACTTGTAAATTAGTCTAGCGACGGAGCTTCCACAACTTTCGTAAGCAAAAAACTAATTACGTAATCGATTACTTGAAAAATGTATCGACTTCTTTATACTTACAAGTCCCTTCGTATCCTTAGGCTAATTTGTAGCAAAACAGTCACTTTTGATCCTAAATAAAGTTCTAAACCTGATGAATATATGGATAATAGTATATATAGTGATACAATCTATTTATATATATGCACATATATTGCGCCATTTCCTACCACCGTCCAATCTATTTATATTTAATTACACTTATAGAGTAGGGATTAGGAAGATAGAGGAAACGTACCAGAATTTTCATGGTGGGCGGGTGGGGTGTTGGTGGAGGAAGAGTGATAATACATTTAATAAAAAAAAATCTCAGTACTACCAGTGGGAATCCGAACTCTAACCTCCGGCAAACTAGACTAGATGGGATTGATACTTAGTCCACTTTCCCCCCGATGCTAATAATATGAATATATAATCAAATGAATATAATAATAATAATTATAATGACCAACAGCCCGATGTGATTGACGAGAATTCAGCTTAATATTGTGAATTTTAGTCTTTGGGTAACGTTAGATCGTGTTTCATATATATATATATATATATATATATGAAACACGATCTACGTTACCCAAAGACTTTGTATCTTTGGGTACTCCCTTTGCTTCAACAATATCCATGCACCGAGTCCTTCATGCGCTTTTATTCTTAAAACACTTACTTTTTCTCTTTTCATACATTCGTCTACAACATTTAACCATGTCTTACATGGTCAACCTATTGCTTTTGATCCACACTATCTACCTTCATATATTCGTTTCGTCACTCGAGCCACACTCATCCTCTCAACATGCCCAAACCAACGCCGCCCCCCCTTTTTTAAATATAGTTTTCAATGTTTACAGAACATTCTTCCCAGACACAAAATCATTCACTTGTTCTAACAGTTTTCCATTTATACTAAGCTGATAATGATTTCTTTATCGAAAACTATCACCTTAGTTTTAGAGACATTTATACGAATCTTCATTCTACCTGTCGCCCCATTCAAACGATTTAGTGCATTCTGCAAGTAACTTTCATTCTTGGCCATTAATATGGCATCATCTATATATAGCAGCACTCTCACATTAACATAGTCCATTTGTACAGTAATCATGTCCTCACAAACTCCCCTCATACATTTATCCATAAATACATTTAACAACCATAACACAACCTTGTCTAACATCCTGTTCAATGTTGAACCTTTCGCTCAAAGCTCCATCCACTCTAACGCACGCTTCACTTCCATCATACATAGCCAAAATTGCATTTACTAACCATGCATCCACACCATAATTTCTCAGAACATTCCATAACATATTCTCATTCACACGATCGTACACTTTCTCCAGATCAACGAATGTATAATTCACATTCTTTCTTACTGCCATATATTTCTCAATCACTTGTTGCAAATGCAAATATCTGATCCATGCAACCTCTACCTGGCATTAGACCACATTGAAGCCCCCTCCCCCCTATATCTTATCCGCAGGTTTTTCACGCACCCTCTCAATTAAGACTCCCATAAAACTTGCTTGGAATATTCAACAAATTAATTGTCTTATAATTCTTACATTCACTCTACTGCCATTTCCTTTGTACATTTACACCATTCTTCCAGTCATTAGAAACATTCGAAATCCCAGCACATAGATTGAACAACTAACACAATTTGGCAAGTAGTAGCATGCCCCTATACTTAAGTCAGGGTTTCACGATGATAGTACTATCACGATATCACGATAGTAGCTCTCACGAAAGCGTGCGATAGTAGCTATCACCTTAGCTGTTTTCACGGTAAGTGACAAAACACTGTGAAAGTGAGATGGTTGGCTACAAAATGGCAGCAGTTGTGAAGGCCGTTGCTGAGGTTGTACGACAACTAGTGGAAAATAAGATTAGTAGACAACGTAAAAATAAACGAATATGGATCATATAATGGTTAGCAAGGAGAAGTAAATTTGGTGCATCAAATAGTCTACTCAACGAACTTGCGATAGCAAGGCTATCATGTCGAATGCAGACATAACTACATAACGAAAAAGGCATACAGACAAAATAACAGAGAAAGCAATGAACTACTGTCACAAAAGATCAAAGTTTCTTCAAAACAAAAACACAAAATGGTCTAAACTATAGTGAGATTGAGTTGTTAAACGCTTTCACGGTGATAGTTGAAGGAACTCTCGCGATAGCACTATCATGACATTGATATCCATTAACTCTCCGGAGAGACCCCCCGAAGGGCTTCCTAGCTACACCATCCCCCTTGATATTGCAACCACTGATACCCATCGGGACGGAATCTTTTCGCTGGACATGGACCGAAGTCCACGAGTGCCATTACGGGTACTAGGGCACCCGAAAAACCAGTAGCAGCCCTTCCATGCCAGCCTGTCTTTGGTTAGTTGAGGAAAAAAATCCCACTGGGACCGGGTGGAGGGTGGAATTGGCCCCTCCTAGTGATCGCCCAATCACGAGGAAGTCCGGAGGCTGAGCTCCTAACAGTCGTCTCCTCAAACCTTCGTTCTCATATGCCCCAGAACATTATCACCCATCGTCTTGGCTGCCGCCCCCTCAGCACCATTTATTGAGACCAGCTGAGTGGAGTTCCCAGCGAGGACATCGAGCCCTGACCAGCTATCCCCACTACACGGGTACGCACTACCAATGGCTTAGTGCGTGTCGAAAAAGGAGTATCCCCCTCCTCACACACAGATAACCTAGTCGGGGTTTTAGCTATGTCGGACTCGAGCGTCTGTCACATTGCCCAGGGGCCACCCCGTGGAGGCGCCCCGATGATTGTTAGGTATCTGTCAGTACCGGGAGGTGGCAAAGACAGTCTAGTGCTAGTTTATATGAAACATGCGCAAGCCCAGAGTGCGTCCCGGCCGCCATACTTCGGGCCGGTGCCTTACGCCTGAGCACCGTGACCACCAGTACTATCATGACAGTGAGAGAAAGAGAGTGGTAGCGTGTTTAGACGATGAGAATATCGTGATAGTTACTATCGGGATAGCAAATATCACAATTTACTATCGCCGTGAAAACAGGCTTTAAGCATTTCATTTGTGATCCCATCTACAATCGCAGATTTTCCATTCTTTAACACTTTTATATTTTCACTATTGACAGTTTGTAAACGAATATATTATAATCCTTCGAGTAAATAATGTTATTAAAACATTATAAATAGCTAGATTTTTTTGGTGAGAACAGGAAATTGAAATTAAAAGAAATGGTCGTTTTCTGATTTTATGGATTTGTATTCCTATAAGGATGGTAGTATGGGCATCAACACGAAGTTGATGCCAACAACCTAGCGTCTTCAAAGAGTAAGACCGCTTACCCACCGGTCGAAACAATTTGTTTCATAAAATTGCCTCAAACAAGTGTTCGATGATGGGGGATATCTTCATCAGGCAAATTTGGAAATCTATGAAACAAAACGAAAATTTCCTCCCCTACCCAAAATGACGACGGGCGAGGATAACATGGATTTAGTTATCTATCCAACCGCTTTGTCTTCTTTTTCTCGAAGAAGGTCGATGGATATTTCCCGAGCGATAAAAATCTGTAGCACAACTTCCTTCGGATTGGAAGTAAAGCCATTGTTCTCATGTCGATTTATAATGTAAAATAACCTTGGAAGGTATAACTTTCCCAACAAGATTTTTAGGTTCTTTTGCTCTCGCTCATAGAAATTCTCGTGTACTGATATAATTAGATGTTTCAGAAAGGGTACGTTAGTTGAATACCTCAAATATATGAAAATGAAAAAAATACTCGAAGAGGCCTATACTAACACACAAACACAAGGCTGTGACGATGCAGGGAAGTACATGATTCGATGAGTGAAAATAAAAAGTATTTCTTCGAGTTGCGACGATTTTCGAGTTACGACGGTGGTCTCCTAACCTGTTGTAAGTGTGAGATATGCTTGTATTTTTGGGTGAAGAACAATAATTATAATAAGTTTCTCCAATTTTATTTTTTAACCTTACAGATATAAATAATTAGTTATAATACCAACGATAAAGTACCACAATCTTTTGCAAACTTCTTAACACTTTTAGTTCATTTCCGATTTAATTTTTAGTATATTTAAAAAAACAATTTGTTTTATGTAATATTATTTTAAACTTTAAAACAATTCGAGGGAGAAGAAAAGTTATAAGTTAATACCTTCAACCGGTAAGTGAAACGGGCCTTATGTGGTCTTGAGGCCGCCTATAGAGAACCACATGTAAGCCGTAGGTTTGCCGTGCCCATCCTACAAGCCATATAGCTGCCGTTACCTTGTTGAGAGAGATAATGAGGTTAACTCCAAGCCGGGACGAATGTTTGAAAACAAGGCATTGTATTGTAATGACGCGCCTGTTGAATTGCTCTAAAGTTTCACCTCGACTTCCAAAATGATCAGGTACAGACAGACCCTGTGCGCCTTGTGGCGCGGGTCGAGAATGACAGGGTGAGGGGGAGGGGTAGTGTCTGACCGACACAAATCTCGAACACAGACGAAACCCCCCCTCTCCTCCTTGTATGTATATGAGATTAGATGAGCGGGAGGGAGAAGACCACATGCATGGCGAATGAAAAATAAGTGGTGGGTGGAGGGAGTGAAGGAGGAGGAGGTAGAGGGAGCCTCAAGTTGATTTGAAGGTAGAGGCGCGGATTGACCTACCTAGGTCAATTAGTCCTTGTTGCGTCGATTCAGAAGATAAATTACTGAAGAGTCTTATGGCGAGATGATGTGGTGTCAATATAATTCGTTGCAAGGCTCACAAAACAACCTAACTTTTAATCTGAGTCAAAAATGAAATATAGAAAAAACAAAACAATTTAGGCTGAACATAATTTTAGTGGCAACTTGATTTTATGTAAAATTTCAAAATCAAGTTTTCTTTTAATTATTTATTTTCTACCCAACGCAATTTTTTTATATTATATAATTTTACTAGTGATTTAAGAGTTACGTTTAGTAATATTATTATTTAATAAAGTAGATCTGTTAGATTAACAAATTTAATGTACTGTATTCTTGAACCTATCTTCGAGACCACTAAACATTTTCTTTAAGAAATTATTAATCTCAACCAAAAATCTAATCGTCAGCATAAAATAGGCCTCATAATTTAAATTCTTCAAATATAAGTTATTAGTCTAGTTATGCCAATAAATGTTATAATTTATCAATCCATTACAGGCTTCTTCCTTACTCAGGTGTTAAAGGTAGGAAACTCTACTAATTGCAAATCAAAAGTCTTGGAATACTACAGAGGACAAGGTTATTACACTCAATGTCGCATCGGTGGATTCATGATTCAAGGCTTCAGTCACGCTAAAGACTAGATCGCAAGTGACGGGTGACGTATGGGTTCAAATCTTGGCCGGGAGTACCGTGATTTTTTTTTTAGCACCACGTCTTTTTACCCGTTCGGGTTATCCGCTTATGGACTAATTACTCAAATGGTTTTAGGAATTAGGAAGGTTATATTTAGAGGCAGTGTACATAAGTTTGCGTTGAGGGAGAATGGAAAACCATTTAGGAAAAACCACCCTCAGTACACCCAACTGATATTCGAACCTCGATCTCCCCGTCATCGCCTGTCTAGTATACTACGGGAGTAGCGCCTTAGACCATGCGGTCACCAAAGCAGGTCTGGGAATATGTAATTTTACTAAATTTTTTCTAACACTCCTTTCACGTAAGTAGAAGAATACAAATAAATTCTTCCCTACTTGTGCCTACACATTGATTGGATAGTCACACTCAAAGGTGTTAATTACAGGGCGATTTTGAACGATTCTACCAAAATGAAAAGGGTGAAATATGTTGCTACAACTACTATATTGGTATAAGATACCCGTAAACAAGGTGCATGTCAGCGATCTATCTGAATGTGCAATCCTCAAGTTCTGTTCCGCTCCTTTATAGAACTAATCTGTATTCTGTGTATTGGGACACCCTCGCAGTCAATCATAATTATTATTGTTATTATAAGCTTGTTTAGTTTATATATTGGCTGAGTGTAAGACAAGGCAAACTAGCCTTAACTTTGCCCAAATGTACAAAAATAAAGTATATAAATAAGTAAATAAAATATATAAAGTAGTAATCATGTGACCTGAGGTTGGATGAGGGACTACGTTTAGGTAGTGCCAACGCCAGCATCTGGCACGCCAGAAAAGTTGCCTGGAATTCAGGCAACACTTCAAATGTCTGAAGTTTCATAGCAGCTTACGAGGATATCAACATACCAAAGAAGTCGTGATAGCACCATCTTCCAAGATTTTCATTTTGGCACGCTCATTGAAAATCATCCTGTATGTCCAATTAGGCCCCGCGCGCACATGCAATTTTTAGTCGGCCAACTATTTGATCGGCCAACTGATAGCTCCGCGCGCACCAGCCGACTGGACAGTTGGTTGATTGAGATGTCCGCGCACATTCAACAAAAAGTTGTCCAACTAAATCTTTTTCCACCAGTCGTGCCATGGACTAAATTACAAGATTCATGATTTTACATACTTTTTATTGTTCAATCTTGAGTACTTAGTTCACTCCAATTAGAAATCATGATCTCACACACTTTGTTTCATAATTTTTCTTTCACATTTCTATCAGAATTATCTTCTATTGACTTATTAAATAAAGCCGGTCTACTTTCGATTGTGCCAATAAATTTATCAGTCCAATCCTGGTCGGCGTCCATTTTTCTTGATTAAAACAAAAGCAAATTATTCACTGAAATAAAAATTTTCATCAACGAAGTCTAAACTGGCAGAGGAGAAGTGTAAAGTCGGCCGACTTTTCATTGCAGGTGCGCGCAGACGCATTGAAAGCTGTAGGTTACAATCAGATTGGCCAACTTCATAGTTGCAGAGAGTTTGTAGCAAGGCACAAACTAATTAATCTGCCGACTTGGTAGTTGCATGTGCGCGCGTGGCCTTATAGATAAGTATACTAATTGCTGTGTTAAACTTACAAACACACAATACATAATTTTATAAACTACCACACTCACCTGTGGGTATGTGAACAAAGGCACCAGTACCGTCTTGTCTGCTTTGCCGATCATGTGGAGGTCAGGGTTTGAATCTAAACAAGGTGTGCTAAGGCCTTTCCCCCTTAATTTTCTCCCACTTTGACTCCACTAAAATTCAAACATATTTTAATCTAAATTCTACTTTCCTCATACCTATCTAATTAGAGTAAATAAATGTTTAGTCCGAATAGGGTACTAAGATGAGGCGCAAAAATAAACTTGGGATTGAGCCCCGAATCTCTCTCCTCGGTAGCCGCGACACACTCAGAAGACGAGAGCAATAGATTCACCCAGATTTTTTTCAAGATGGGTCATATATTTACCGCACCATAATTCAGAATGTCTGTGTAAACGCAGGGTAGGTCAACAAAATGAGTCGCCGGTATCTCTGTTTCCAGCATGTGGGGGTGGTAGGGGAGGGATGATGGAGAGCGGTTTTAACCTAACAGACTGGATGGCCATGATGAAGTGGCGGTCGTGACAAAAATAGCGCCGGAAGAATCTCCACCCTCTCACACCCGATTGAATTCCTTGTGGACCTACAGTACAAACTCCGCCATCATACTTACAAAATAACATATCTCAATCTCCAGGGAATAAATCATTACAAAGGTACAATATTAGGTGAAATAAAAATCTAGGGGAGGCATTCAAACGATTTTAGGCTGTTGTGGAAGATTCACTTTTTTAATTCTCTCCAAAACAATACCTTCTAACTCATTATAACAGACTATAGAAATTAGTAGCTATTAGTTTATACCTTTTGTTCAGTTTTTGAATGATTTTCAACTAAAAGGCTAAGAAACGTATTTTAATACCGTATAAATAGGTTAGTATCGGGGATTAACCAATATCTTTGTATGAGAAAACACAAAAAGTAGTTATGGTCAGGTGACCTAGTGGTCTATGGGAAAGGCGTTAGACTTCTGTGCTGGGGGCCCAGGGTTCAATCCTCGGTCCTAGCACAGATTTATCTTATTGCCAAACCCTTCCTTCACCTCTGACAAGACGTGTATCAATCACAATTTGTGAACGTGTGGAATTCCAGGCCTCCACCGTGGTTCGGATCCCACGTTAAACTGTAGGTCCTCCATTTCATCTCATAATCACCCTACCATTACACATTAGCGTAAGTGCGTATAACCCGAACGGGTAGTAAGACGCGGTGCTAATAATAATAATAATGATAAAAAATAATAGTTGAATGGAAAATGGTTGAATAAACTCTAAATATCGGTAGTACTCAAAAGTTTATACTTAAAGTGGAAATGTAGGGGACACGATAAAAGGTCACGGTTTTTGCAGTATTTATAGCAAAACATTTCATTGGTCAAACAAAATCAAATATTTCTTCCATACAAACCTAGAGCTTTATTTTCTTCTCATGGTGACCTCAATAGTTCTTGAATAACTTTGGGCAGGAAAAAAATATTATTAAAACTACTTAAATATATTTATACGTCAACTTTGGAATCTGCTTGTGCGACATTTAATAGATATTATTATTATCCGCGTCTTACTACCCGTTCGATTTATACGCACTTACGCTAATGTGTAATGGTAGGGTGATTGTGAGATGAAATGGAGGACCTACATATGGAGGACCTACAGTTTAACGTGGAATCCGAACCATGGTGGAGGCCTGGCATTCCACACATTCACAAGTTGTGATTAATACAAGTTATCAGAGACGAAGGAAGGGTTTGGCAATCAGATAAATTTGTGCCGGGACCGAGGATTGAACCCTAGACCCCAGCACAAAAGTCCAACACCTTACCCCCAGTCCACCAGGTCACCGATAGATATTATCAAACCTTTAAAATAACACTAAAAATATAGTAAAATATTATTAAAGTTGACCACAAAAAAAAGTTATATATATTTTTTAAATTGTCCCTTCTTCCGTAACCCTTACTATAGTATACTATCGAGACAATTAAGTTTATCAGGCGACACACAACAATGCAGGTAAAATGTTATTGTCTTGATGTTGTCGTTCTAATGTGTTCACGTTTGAGATGTATTCTGAACCAATGAGAGATGGGACAAGTTTGGTGGTCCAGGCACTCTGGCAACCCGAACCCTACTTCCCGGTAAAACATTGTCCACCCTAAATGTATCGCATAACAAAGTGCCAGAGCGCTTCACTCTTAACTCCACCCTCCAACACACATGTAGTACATGCAGACTACTCGTCGACAAACTTTACTTTCAACATTCCTCTTTACCTTGTTGATACTTTAAAGGTGATACTGTTTTCTAAGTGGCTTCCCTATATTCTGAATGACAACAACATGGTGTATATAACGTGGGCCCACTCGAATTGCGGAATAAAGCATACCTGTCAGCAGTAATTCAATTAGGGTGCACTCAAATTGGGGAATAAGGCATACCTGTCAGCAGTAATTCAATTAGGGTGCACTCAAATTGGGGAATAAAGTATACCTGTCAGCACTAGTTCAATTAGGGCGCACTTGAATTGGGGGAATAAAGCATACCTGTCAGCAAGCATTGAATTAGGGCCCACTCGAATTGCGGAATAAAGTATACCTCTCAGCAGGAATTCAATTAGGGCCCCACTCTAATTGTGGAATAAAGTATACCTGTCATCCAACATTCAATTAGGGCGCACTTGCATTGGGGAATAAAGTATGCCTGTCAGCAAGCATTGAATTAGGGCCCACTCGAATTGCGAAATAAAGTATACCTGTCAGCAAGCATTGAATTAGGGCCCACTCGAATTGTGGAATAAAGTATACCTGTCATCCAACATTCAATTAGGGCGCACTTGCATTGGGGAAAAAAGTATACCTGTCAGCAAGCATTGAATTAGGGCCCACTCGAATTGCGAAATAAAGTATACCTGTCAACAAGCATTGAATTAGGGCCCACTCGAATTGCGGAATAAAGTATACCTGTCAACAAGCATTGAATTAGGGCCCACTCGAATTGCGGAATAAAGTATGCCTGTCAGCAAGAATTCAATTAGGACACACCCGAATTGCGGAATAAATTATACCTGTCAGCCGGTGCAAATGAATTTTGGAACAACCTGTAATCCCATTCAACTCCTAACCCAACCTAGCCTCTATTTCCCATTTTGAACAAAGTCATTATGAATTTAATTTTTAGTTCGTGTGAGGGTATTACAAACCTTGGATACTTGTTCTGCAATTCGTGTGCACAGTGTGATATGTATACACTATCTCATTATTTTTTGTGTTAAGATGCGTTAGTGGAGCTTTCGACGAAATATACTGACAGAAGATAAGATCTTTGCTATTCATAAAGAAAAAAACAGGACTGTACATCAATTATTCATACACAAATTTATCTGATTGCCAAACCCTTCCTTCACCTCTGAAAAGACGTGTATTAATCACAACTTGTAAATGTGGGGAGTAGCAGGCCTTCACCGTGGTTCGGATCCCACGTTAAACTGTAGGTCCTCCATTTCATCTCAAATTAACCCTACCATTACATATGAGCGTTAGTGCGTATAGCCCGAACGGGCAGTAAGACGCGGTGCTAAATATTAATATTAATAATAAAATACTGTTGAACTAAATAGATTATTTCTTCGTCCGAAGACATTTTAAAAAATAAGCAAACATTGTCGAGGAACAAGAAACGGAACATAAACCGGTGTAAAATGAGCACGTGGAGATGATGCAATAATCCATTGCCGAGGGCGCATGCGCATGGATTCGGAGTCTGTCAAAATATTCCTTCCTGGTAAACCGATTAGTTCCATTTCGATCCGACCCGATCCGAGCAAGAGTGCGGCAAGCTTAAGACTTCACTCATATGTCAGGCTGGCCTGATGACGAAGGGGGAGATCAGGGCTCAAATCCCTGACAGGTATACTGAGGGTGGTTTTCCCTAAATGGTTTCTCACTCTCCTTCCACGCACATGCTGATAGATTACCTCTAAAATGCTTCCACTCTCATCTCTCACCCTATTAGATTAATACATTATACATGCGTATAAAACTGATCAGGCAGTCGTGGTGTTAAAACACCCACCGAATTAAGAGTGGTATCTGACTTTCATGTATACATACGTCAAGTCATTCTGTCATTTTGTACATATATAATCAATACCGATAAATTATTATTATTTAGCACCGCGTCTTACTACCCGTTCGGGTTGTACGCTTTAAGTACTAATTACGCTAATGGATTGGAAATTGGGAAGGTTGAATTAGAAGAAGTGAACCCGCATTTGCGTGGAGGGAGAGTGTAAAACCATATAAGGGAAAACACCCCCAGTTCACCCGACCAAAATACCGATAAAATAATACTTAAGAAACATTATATTAGTGTTGACCGCATAAAAATTGTGTACGTTTAAAAAAAAACACTATTCCTCCTATGTTCTTCTTAAATATTTGTTATGCTCCATGTATTACAACCATCCGGTCTATCCGTAAATTTACACAAATAATGTATGGATGAGAAGGGTATAATTTAATTAAAACATACACCATTTGTTTGATGTTAGAGTGTTAAACTACTTACGAAACAAACACTCTATACGGCCGTTATTTGATCTTTGACCTCCCCGTCACAATCACCACCAAACGTGTTTGATAACATCGCTCACGTGCCCACCGATGCGGGTTTATTATCTCGACTTAGAACGACGAAGAGATTTCCCAAACAAGACTTTCAAATTAATGTCTTAAATATATTTATTTTTCATCTTATTATGTGTCAGTTTAAGGACTGTTACTTTAAAAATGGTTAAGTTCTTGGTTTGTGTGTGGTCATCATTTAATATTTATTTCAATGGCACACTAACGTTTTTTAAACGATTATTTATAGCCCAAACACACTTGAAAATGTCATGTCATCTTTACAGTTCCTGTCTTCACATTTTTTTTAAAACATCCAATCTTATTATATAAAACCACAAAATATGAGAGTTATAAAAAGCGAGAAGAAACCAACAGTTTTATATTAACAAGAAAACTACAATGTTTTAGATACAAATATTTACCAACTAAACATAATAAAAATTAAAATTCAAGGTCCAAAACTGTTCTCACTGGAAGTATTATGCTCAACTAATGACCTATCTATATCTTTTTTAGGGGAGTGGTAGGGGTGGTGGTTACTAGGGGAACTGAAGTAATGCTGAATAATTTACTTCTATAAAGGCATATATTTATTTATCGAACAAAGGGAGGCACTATTGAAAATATACTTAGCAGAGCGCAAAATGAGAAAAAGGTGTTTTTTTTAACCCTGTGTCATTCAATACTTGTTAAAGTTATACGGGTATATTAAGATAAATAACTAAGATAAAATTTATAGGAAATGTACACATATTCGCGCGTAGGGAGAGTGGAAAACAATTAAATAAAAATTATCTTTAGTATCACTGACCGGGCTTCAAATCTCAACCTACCCGTCACCGGCAAACTGGACTAACCGGGTTTGATAATTGATCCACGTTCCGCACTGACAAAGTTTGAGTAAAATTTAAAAGATAAAAGTATCTTATATTATTTACTCATGCAAGTAAAGAGAATAAACTTGTGATCCGCTTCGGTGGCCGCGTGATCTTAAGCTTGCCGCACTTCGGATCTGTTCTGGATGTCACGTCCGATCGGGACGAAACAAATCGGTTTGCTAGGGAGGGGCAATTTTGATAGATTTCGAAGCTATGCGCACGCCTACTCGGGGACTAAAATATAGCAGCATCCTCTATTTTCTAGATCAGCTATACACCTGTTAATTTTAGCTTCCTGTTTCTCGAAGATTTTTGTTTATTTTAAAATATTTATTTGGATGAAGAATCATTTTTATTTGGTTCAATATTACTTGTACCATATAATTTATGACATTGCCAACAAACATTTTAATAATTGCTGTGAAGGAAAATACTTGGGAGGAAATCTCTGAAATTTTAAGGGCAGACTTAACTCGTCGGGGGGCTAAAATGTCAAAGATTATTATTAATATTATTAGCACCGCGTCTTACTACCCGTTCGGGTTATACGCACTTACGCTAATGTGTAATGGTAGGGTGATTGTGAGATGAAATGGAGGACCTACAGTTTAACGTGGAATCCGAACCACGGTGGAGGCTTGGCATTCCTCACATTCACAATATGTCTTGTCAGAGGTGAAGGGAGGGTTTGGTAATCAGATAAATCTGTGCCAGGACCGAGGATTGAACCCCGGCCGCCAGCATAGAAGTCTGATACCTTACCCCTAGACCGCCAGGTCACCAATGTCAAACACTCTTTATTTATTTATTTTTTCTTCTAGTTACTGTCTTCCGACTGACGTGAATTCTGATTTACATACAAAACTACTTTCTGTTCATAAGGTTCCAATACCGACCGCTCCGATCTGTTCCTATCTGATTCAGTTCGCGGTAAGCTTTAGGCATAGCTTTCGAAAAAGAACTGGATTGGTGATGACGGGGAAATTGGGGTTCAAATCCCTCTTGGCGGGAAATAAGGGTGTTTTTTTATTATGTGGTTTCCCACTACTCCTTCACAAAAATGTGAGTACATTTACTCTCGCTCCGCCCTTATTTACTCCTTCCTCGATAGTGTAATTACTTGCCTCGGTGGCATAGTTGGCTAAAGCGGAAGATTCGTGTTGAGTTTGACTGCCGAGGTTCGAATCTCGGTCGGGTGAACTGGGGTGGTGTTTCCTAAATGGTTTTCCAATCTCCCTCCATGTTAAAGCGGTCTCACTTCCTCTAAATTAAACCTTCCCGATTCCTAATACAATAGCGTAATTAGTTTAAGCGTATAACCCGAACGGGTAGTTAGACGTGGTGCTAAGTAAAGTGAATAGTGTAATTAATTGTGGATAGTCCCTGTAGAAAATAAAACCGGGTGCAAAAGCTCGTATTTATATATATTGTCCTCCGGTTTAAGAACCTTCTATATCGATTCTAAATGTTAATAGTGATATCCCTACACATTCATGCAACTTGAGTTGCACTTTATAGTTATTTTTGACAGATGCTATCTATTTTAACAGCTGGAAGCTAAATGTTGGTAGCTTTATCCAACCATTGTTGGTTATAAATTATTTCGATCTCTAGACTCAAAATGTGGGGTCTTACAATATTTATGGGGGTACAGCCGAAACAGTCTAATGGATTTTGTTCAAATTTGATAGTCCTATTTAGATGTTATATAATCATAACTTGAGGCCAAATATATTTTTTTTAAACTCTCAACTCTAAAATTAAGGGTAATTTACAGCAGGTGATTGATTTTTGAAATTATTATTTTTTAAATGTCTACAGATTTTGTTCAAATTTGATATCTGAGGAATGTTTCACATGATAAATAGCACCTTATACTTGTGTTTTTGGTATTAGTGTATTTAATGGTTTTCCGCTATTGTCTGATTTCCAAAAATTTAAAGTTTTTCTAAAATGCATCTGAAAATTTAGTTTAAAATGGGTATCTGGATAGTGTTTAGAAAATAAATAAAGATGCGCGTCTGTTTTTATAAAAAAGCTATTCATATAAAATTATAAAGGTATTTTACTGATGATTGATTTTTATAAATTTGAAATATCTCATTTAAAAAAAGTATGTATGATTTTGTTGTACAACTTATTTTAAACTATTTGAGTAGATGGTAAATTTGATAGACATAAGTTTGCAAGATTAGTATAAGGAAGTAAAATGCACACATTAAATATTTAATGAGCCACACAGAATGGACGCAAGAACCAATACAACTCTTCTAATGAAGTTTGAGAGTAAAAACGATGATTTTCTAGCAATATGTTCAAGAGTTAACGAATTCAGTTTCTGACTAGCAACTAGAAACGAAAATCTGAATTCATAATAAATGCCAAATTATGAAAATATTCAGATTTAATATACATTACATTTAGGGAACATTGAAATAGTAAAAATCTAAAAGCCAATTTAAATGAAAGGATTAATTTATATTTATGAAGTGGATAAATCAATATCATTACAATGCTTTGTTTCCTGAATTGTTGACATTTTAGTTGAAATCTACCACTCTATACAAATCTTTATAAATAACAATTTCATTGGATAATTTAACGTACAGGTGACCTGGTGGGCTAGGGGTAAAGTGTCAGACTTCTGTGCTGGCGGCCGGGGTTCAATCCTCGGTCCCGGCACAGATTTATCTGATTACCAAACCCTTCCTTCACCTCTGACAAGACATCTCGTGAACGTGGGGAATGCCAGGCCTCCACCGTGGTTCGGATTCCACGTTAAACTGTAGGTCTACCATTTCATCTCACAATCACTCTACCATTACACATTAGCGTAAGTGCGTATAACCCAAATAGGTGGTAATACGTGGTGCTAATAATAATAATAATAATGAAATACACAAAATGTTTAGTTCTGAAAAAAAATAAGGGTGGTTACATTAGAGAGTGCCTGAAATAATGTAGGCCTATATAAAAAGATAAATGTCATATCAAGTTAGTATTTAATGAATCTTTTAACAAATAAATTTTCGCTTAGTATGTGCAGTTATACATATCACTGAGGAAGAGAATTTTCTCTTAAAATTTTACTTCAGTATTAGCGGTTCTGACACTGATTAAAACGTTTACGCTAAAAAAAAAGTAGTTCTAAATCCAACTGTGTGTAGCCCTAAAAATTCTTAAATTATTTTCTAAACAACACAATATAATTCTTAAAACTATTTAATAATTTCGATATGGTGTGCATTTAAAAAAAACAAATGTCAACAATCTATAATATTATTCGCATGTTTATAAATATGCTTATATTATTATATTGTTTAAAATAATATTTATAAATTGTTGACATTTATTATAACATGCTGATATATATATACCAACACCATTCGCATAAAATACAGGTAGTCAAAAAACGCAATTAAAAATATAATACTGGTTCCAAAATCTACAGCCGTTTTCGTAATTGTCAGCCTCAAAAATTACATTACCCCCCGCCCCTTCCCCCATCTAAAATTATACACCCTCCTTAAAAAACTAAAAATTTCCCTTGATTATTTTTATTTAAAACATTATTTTAAGAATTAACAATAACCTAAGAATGACATTTTATTTTCCTTGTTTAAAACCAACTCATCTCCATGTAATACAAAGACTCAATTTATCTTCTGACGTATAATCTGAACAGGTAGTAAGACTCGGTACAAAAAATAAATAAAAATAAATGAGAAAATCTTCTCTTCAGTTTTTGTGCTTTGGACTGTACAAACCTTCCTTTTCGCTGAAAAGGGTGGAGGACAGAATAATTGTTAAGCCTAATGAACAGCTGCCTCAAGATGTCCTCCCTTCCTTTTACTCCCACAATTGTCTTGTCTAGAGTCCTTCAGGACAACCAAAGCGCTTCATCTTATTTTTTCAATGGCATTCCACTTTCTTCAAAGTTTTCTTTCCCTTTCTAACAAACATACATTATTTTCTACCAATGGTTCAGTACTTTATGACTTGATTGTTAGGGAGTTCGTTGACTTGATTTCATTCAATTACTCTAAGCCTAACGATTAGTTACGTTATTTTTTACAATTTGGGTGTTCCTCAGGTTTCAAATTGGATGACGAATCAGGTAATAATAAAATCCTTGTTGCTGGCAGCCGCAAATTAAATTACAATCGATGAACCTTTTTACAGACAGATTTATAGTTTAGTAATTCTTGAGATTAAAAAAAAAGTCTTTTGCAATTTGTTTTAATCTTATAAAGATAATCTTGATAAAATATAAGTAATTATATCTTAGAAAGTCTGAAAAATTATATTTTTTTTATGTATACACATTTTGTTTTAATATTTTCAACATAGTTTGTCTGTTAGAGAAAATTATTACTTAATTGTTTACCAACATATGTTGAATATATATTAGGGCTATTATAATATATACCCGCCTCGGTGGCGTAGTTGGCTAACGCGCTTGTCGTGTTGAGCTCGACTTCTGAGGACGGGGAGATCGAGGTTCGAATCTCGGTCGGGTGAACTAGGGGTGGTTTTTCCTTAATGGTTATTCACTCTCCCTCCACGCAAATGCGGGTTCACTTCCTCTAATTCAACATTCCCAATTCCTAATCCATTAGAGTAATTAGTACTTAAAGCGTATAACCCGAACGGTTAGTAAGACGCGGTGCTAAATATTATTATTATTCTATTTTTGTATCTAAGTTGTATTATAGACATATATACTGCTTAATTATACTATATTTATAGTAATAATAAAGTTTACCTATACTCTTTCTTTTTCGTGATGAAATATCTTATCGTCGGATACGTGCACGTCAAACTAGTCTAGTCTGCTTTGCTAGTGACACGGAGGTCAGGGTTCAAATTCCAACCGGTGTATAGAGGATGTTTTCACCTTTTATGGTTTCTCACTTCCTCCGAGTAAATGCTGGAATATTTTATATTATTTGTATCAATTGTACCTTCCTCAACACACCTCATTAAACTAAATGCTAATGGCTCGGATGAGTAGCGGTTAAAAAAAATCAATCAATTCTTAGTGAAGAATCAGACCTACTCTAGTCTTAAAATATGATTTAAATTCTTAATTTAATTTAATCCGAAATTGGGTACATTTTATGTTTATGTTCCTAACAACTGTATTCAAGTCAAATAATTATGATGAACTTTATTGATAAAATGATTTATGTTTATGCTATCATTGGTACTTTTTATTTAGTTTATACATTTTAACTCCATAAATAGTGATGTAACGGCATAATCTATGGATTATTAGAAGCGAGGAGGGTAGTCAAGTCTATATGCAACCACACTATCGCTAAGAATGAATTAAGAAACCGCAGATCATATGAGTTAGTTCACCTCCATTTCACTAGGCCGATATTCGACCCCGTCAGCTCATTCTATTGCCTGACACTTATCTAGACTGCGGCTGGGGTCGACCCAGAGTCACCGGATGCCGGTGGTCGAGCTGTTGTGTCCACAAGGTACTGTGAGCCCGTCCGGTCAACTTAACAATGACAACAAGTCTCTTTGACGGACAACAACAAGGAACGTCGCTATTGTTTCCGCAGACTGTACGTAAATATCGTACGCGCGCACGCAGTCTAATTAGCCACGCGGCTAATTAGGTCATGTTGGCTTGTGGCGGGATAGTGTGGGGGAGGTAACGAACACCTAAAGACCGTCGTTATATCTCAGAACTCGGGGGAGGAGGTCGTTCTAATGATGATGGAAAACAAACGGATTCTAGTAATTAGTAAGTAGAGAAAGCTTTTTTATTTCCTGGCTCCGCGTCCACATGAAGACTAGATTCTTTTAACGCTATTAGGATTTTAACTGACAATTTTTGAGGAGCATAGGCACTTGACGCTCTCTGTTACAGACAGTTCCTGTACCACCCACCTATGTTATCCACGTATTTACATTAATGGGGTTGGGATGAGGAAGGCAGAATTTTGAGAAGGTATATAACTGGTGACCTGGTGGTCTAGGGGTAAGGTGTCGGACTTCTGTGCTGGGGGTCCGGGACTCAATCCTTGGTCCTGGCGCGAATTTATCTGATTGCCAAACCCTTCCTTCACCTCTGACAAGACGTGTATTAATCACAACTTGTGAATGTGGGTAATTCCAGGCCTCCATCGTGGTTCGGATCCCACGTTAAACTGTAGGTCTTCCATTTCATCTCACCACCACCCCTACCATTAAACATGATCGTAAGTGCGTATAATCCGAGTAATAAGCGGTTTTAATAACAATAACGTATAAACGCATTTGTTTTTTTTTTTCAAACAAAGAGTGGGGAAACCTTTTGGTAAATAAAAACAAACCTTAATACACTAGGATGGGACTTGAACCCTGATCTCACCGTCATCGGTTAACCAGACAAGACGAGACTGCCATTTTTTAGTTCGCCTTTGACCGTAAATATATAGAAGGAAAAATGTATAAACATAGCTAGCTATGCAAAGGTTGGGGAAATATTGCTACACTTGCATATTTTTATATTCCTTTGAAGATTATTCACAAAATTCTTTCATTTATGAATATTTAGAAATATAAAATGCACATTAGTTTTTGACATTTATTTATACCTGCTAAACGCACGAGAAGACTTCAGTCTTTAATATAAATAGTATGGTTTGGATTTTTTTTCATAAAAAAAGTGAGATGGTTTAAAATTATAGTGAAATACTTAATAGAAAATTATGTTATTTATATTAAAACACTACATGGCAAGTGCTCAAAAAATTAATATATGTTTCTTTGGTGAAAGCAGCTTATAACTAAAATTAAACTTTACTTTAATTAAATTCTAGCTCTCTGTTTTTTTTATCCGTGCAGCTTTAGCTATTTTTAATTCAATGGATATTCTTATATTTTAAAATAATGTGTTAACTACAAACTAAATTGTAATATAAATTGTAATACACAACATAAGGCGTCACTCTTGCAATAGACTAGACAGGAAGTTTTGGGTTCGAATCCCGGCTAGGTGTACTGAGGGTGGATTTTCATAAATTTTGTCCACTCTCCTTTCACACCAATGAGGGCACACTTCTTCTAAATTCAAACTTCCCCAGCCTTAACTTATTAGTGTAGTTATTACATATGCTTATAACCTGAACAAGTGGTAAGACGCGGTGCTAAAAAGAGATATACCTAATATTTTGTACAATACAAACATAATTGGTCATTCCAAATTTTAATAAAACCTTAGTGCAGACAAAACTTTAACCGCGTGAAAAAAATTAATTTTGAAAACCCATTATATCAAGTCTAAATCGTTGTTAATTGGCTTACTAGTCTTATCACGATCATAAAGTACGTCGCGTACCCTTTAGGGTAAGCGTACCACAATTTGTGAAAAACACTGCATCAACTCAAAATCTCGCCCTCTATACAGCTTCCAACTGTGTGCTAGGAGAATTGTTAACTCATGCGAATCACCAATCAAATATCAACACTAGTACATTTTGGTCCAGAACGTTTGTAATCGATATCGCTTCTCGCTAATTGTGTGTCGTGAAAGGGGGAGAAGCCTCTAGGATAACCCTAACTAATAAGTCGTACATTTCAATAAAACAGTCCCGCACCACCGTATCAATAACAATAACAACAACGCAAGATAGGATTACCAATTACGAAATGGAAGGTATATTATTTGAAGAAAAAAAAAACTAGGCTTGCTCTAATTAACTATCGGGCTCATTATTTGTATAAAGGGAAAAGGGGAGGGGGACGAATCTCTCGGGGAATTTCATCCCCTCCGATATTACTAACATTCATCCCTGGTCTCCTTTACCGTTTCTCTTCATTTCTTTGTTTTGAGTTTCTCGCAGCAAGAGAAGACCGTTCGTCGCATCTTTCTGTTGGGGTACATTTGGAATGAAAGGGAACCCCCCCTCCCTCTCCCAGCCCTGCTCCTAACGTACCCATATTTTAAGTTGCGGGAGCATTTATACATTAGCCCGCGCGATGAATACAAATGGCGTCATAACGCTCGGTTGTTGAGAACGTGCGTGCTAGTGTGAAGTGAAGAGAGGGTTGATGGGCA
>CABFVX010000173.1:306680-325561 GCA_902151425.1 Timema shepardi | reverse complement strand
CCGTTCCAAACCCCCATTCTCCAAAAGATGGCAATAAACTTACACACACAAAAGGAATTCCCAGGATCGCATTTCGGAAAGAACACGAATAATAATTTGTTCTATTGATGACAGATTGCTACATCCCGTTTGCTTCGCAAATACTCCATGTGACACACTCCTGCGAGCAATAGCAACCTATATCATCGGTTTGTTTTCTGTTGGTAAATTACACCTAGTATTTAAGCATTTATTTCAATTTATAGTAATAACCTAAACCGACTGGATTAATTATTGGCTTAGGATAGAGATTTAAAAGATTGTATCATACAAATAATGTTTATTCTCTGCAAAATGGTAATATATTTCACGTATTTTTTACAGTAATACTAAGATGTCACCTACGATTTACTTATTGATATAGAATATAGATAGACAAATCTATGTTACCGCATTTTTAGCACCGCGTCTTACTACATTTTCATTTTATATGAATGTGTACTAATTACGCTAGAGAATTAGAGATAAGGAGGGCTAAATTTATAGGAAGTGTATCCTCATTTTCGTTGAAATAAAGTGTTGATAATCATGTAGGGAAAACTAACCTCAGTACACCCGACTTGGATTAAAACTCCAATCTCCCAGTCTTTGGTGGTAAAGTCTATTGCGAGGGTGACGCCTTAGACCATGCGGCCACCGAAGCAGATTACCTCAGTATTAACCAATTCTATAATTGGCAAACTTCGATACAGCGTTAGCATTGGTAACCTTGAGCCTGATTTAGTTTCTGTTTTGTATTTCGCGTTTCACGACCCGTTAGGGCTATTTGTATATTTACTCGAACGAGGTAGGAATGCGGAAGGTAGAATTTAAGAGGAAATGTACTCGAATTTGCCTGTAAAGAGGAGTGGGAGACAATTTAAGGAAAACTATCTTCAATGGATTTACACGTGGCATGGGATTCTAGCACCGACCTCCCCGTCACCGGTAAATCTCTGTATGAATCCCCAACGTTTTTTTTAGAGCTAGCCGTTTTTTATATTGCAAGGGTTTCCAACTGGCAGCCCGCAAGCCGCAGTGACCCACGATGTCCTTTTTTTTTGTAGTACACCAAGTTTCTTAGAAAAGTTACTCACTGTATTAAAATGTTTTTAGTGGGGAAACGGAAAGTTTATACTTGCGTGGGAAAAAGTAAAGAGTAAGGTGTAACCAAGATTTTTATATTTCATTCGTAAATTTCGTTTTAGTAAGTAACTAAACATGTTTAAATTACCGCTTCTAATTTGATTCACTATTAAATACCTGTTCTTGTTTTTTAAATAACTTGACAAAAATAAACCAACCATGATGCGGCTAGACTCGTGGATTCAATTGCGGCCTTCTAGCACTTTCAAGTTGGAAAAACACGTTCTATTGCAACAATTATTAATTAAGGGGGGGAAAAATATCCTCTGTAGACGTGAGAGTTGATGCAAATCTTGACCTCCTCGTCCCCATTAAGCAAGCATGACAAGCCAAGCTTGTTGTTTATTCTGCGCGCACATTGATGAGGATAAAATCTATTTAAATCTCCACGTTTTATAGCTGAAGTTAGCCGTCTTTACCATCGCAATGATAGTTTAGGAAAAAAACAACACTCCCCTCTAAGGGAGTTGAACCTTGACCTCCCCGTAAACCAAACTAGAAGATCTTGACGTTTATTCCGCGCGTCAACCGATGCGATTTAAAATCCTTACCTTCCCTGGAGTTAGCCGTCTCTTGTATCGCAACGCCTCCTCGCATCTGTCCAGTGGCTGTTCAAATTGTCTATTCCCTACATCGTTGCCTATTTCAACGTTACGTATTAGTATTGTGTGGAGTCCCTGAGTGTTAGTCTACCATGACAAAAGGTTCCATTGTGCCGGCGGCCAGCAGTGAGTGGCAACACAGGCTCGGTATCTAAGGCGAACTGTCGTTGCGGCTTTACAATGCATTATACCACCCGTCGGCTTATTTGACAGACTTTGGAGAAGGGGGAGTGGGGTGCCTACCGAGTTTTTGTCGGGATGACGTTTGAAAACAGGCGATTTGAGGTGGCGTAGCGAGATTTTTAATTTTAATTTTTTTTTTCTCGACGATTTTATTTTTGTGGCTAAATTTATTTATTTATTTTTGTTGATCGAATACGTGAATGCAGTGTAACAATGTGGTGAAACTGAAAATGATAACAATAAACATTGAACGTTATACAACGAAAATTGTAAACAAATATATATATATATATATATATATATATATATACACACATTTGTGTCGAAAATCAATTACGGAAAACGACACGTAATGGTTTTGTTTGATTGTTTCCTATAGCTTTGATGGCAGTATTTCACCAATAGGCTAGTAATAACAGGATATGGTTTTATTTTAATTTCATTTGATACGTTTTAAAATCAACGTATGTCAACCCATCTGATAGTTATTTATTCTGCAAAGCACTTCTGGCTGTAAGAGCTAGTGCCTTTCACAGCTTCACGATGTGAATGTTTGCGTATTTCAATAACCGAACGGGGGAGGGGGATACGTGATAAAACGATTACGTAAACTATTAGAAAACTTACATCCGTGGGTATCTATACTGAATTTAAGGATCCAATAATCTGATTTTCCGAATGGGGCTCGAAGCCCGGCCAGGCGCACTGAGTGTGGTTTAGTTGAGAGGTTTTCACCTCCATTAGCGTAGTTAGAATGCGTATGATCTGGACGGGTAGTAAGACACTGTGTGTGTTGGTTCCAACATAAAATCAACAATATATTCACCTACTTCGGTGGCCACATGGTCTAGGAACTATTCTTGTAGTAGACTAGACTGCCGATGACGGGGAAATCGAGGTTTGACTCTCGGTTGGTGTCCTGAGGCTTTTTCTCCAAATGGTTTTACACTTTACCTCCGCGCAAATGCGGGTACAATTCCTGTAAATATAGCATTCATCATCCCCAAGATGATTAGAGTAATTAGCACATAAGCGGATGACCTGAACGGGTAGTAATGCGTGGTGTTAGAAAAACAATATATTTAACACATTTAAATTAATAACGAATTAAATGGGAATGTTTATAAAATTGTATCTTTTTATAATCGACTGGATTATAAGAATATAGTACCCAGGTACTTAATAAATAAAAATTCTACTTTCTAATTAACTTTTAATACCACGTCTTATTACCCGTTTGGCTTGTACGCCCATGTACTAATGGGTTA
Organism: Timema shepardi; assembly: GCA_902151425.1. NCBI lineage: Eukaryota > Metazoa > Arthropoda > Insecta > Phasmatodea > Timematidae > Timema > Timema shepardi. The sequence continues at coordinate 322,344 of CABFVX010000173.1, read as the reverse complement.
AGAATGAGTAAGGTTGAATTTGGAGGAAGTGTAACAGAATTTGCGTGGAGGTAGAGCGAAAAAACATTTTATAAAAAACACCTTCGGTATACCCGGCCGGTACTCAAACTTTAACATTCCCGTCACCAGCTAACCAGTATAAATGGCGTGGGTGAGAATTAACTGTATTATATATTTTAATTCACTCACAAACAGGATTAATACTTATTTTTAATGAATTATTATGAAACACTTCAATGGCAGAATGGTCTAAGGGGTCACCCTCGTGCTAGAACGAACTGCTGATGACCGAGGAGGGGAAGGGGTTCGAATATCAGTCGGGTATACTAAGGGTGGTTTTCCCTAAATAATTTCCCACTCTCCTTCCCCGTAAATGCGGGTAGATCACCCTATAAAATGCTTCCGTCCTTATTCCTTCCCCATTATAGTAATTATCATATTTGTATAACCTGAGCATGTATCTAATAAGCCACGGTGATAAAAAAAACCACTATGCACAAGTTTAAAACTATGAAATAATTTTTTAGTTTAAAATAATAAGCCTAATTATTATTAGCGCTAGGGACTATAACTTACTATTTGCATAGTGACACGAATATTCAATTTATTACTCAATAAGGATTCATAATAATTCTTGCTAAAATTATATAAGCCATATAACAAAGGATTTAAATGTTGTCAATCTCAAAATTTTATATTAAATTCAAATGTTTGACGTGCCTTAATACAAATAATATAAAAAGGAACGTCTTCTTTAAATTTGTGGCTGATTAAAACGTTCTAGCTCAATCATACTTTCACTAGTATAATTATTAAAATTCTCTGCATTGTAGCGTGCATTATAATTTTTAGAGCATTGGTTGCGTTAAGCCAAAGGTCCCGGATTCTATTTCCATACCCAGGTGTCATTTTATAGTTATTTTAATTAATAATATATACACTGAATGTAACCCGCTAGACACAGTTACCAATTATTAACATAAACAATCCTCGGATTTGTTCTTTAAATAGGATTTCGGAGTTTTCATAGAGCAACTTTAGTTAAAAATTTAAATCCAAGTACCATGATTTAGTATTATTTAATCTTTGACATATATCAAATTGTATTTTATATTTCTCTTTTACTATTTATGATATAAATAACAGAAATTGTGTATACAGGAAAGTTCTAATTTGAAAAAAGTGTATATATATATATTTTCACCTTAGGATCTGTTATTTTTTTCTCTCCAAACTATGTTCTCTTTAGTTCATACATCACTGTGGTCAAAGCTTTTAAAATTCATTTTGTGGTTCGTTTCTCTTTGTGTGTGTGTGTGTGTGTGTGTGTATATATATATATATATATATATATATATATATATATATATATATAAGAACCTTCTCTCCATTTACCCATAGTCACCGTGAAAAAAACACAGAGGTTGTTTTTTTATGGCTTCTGGCTGTCTGTGGGGAATGATGAGTTTTCTCGCTGTACTTGATAAGCTTAATTGAAAAATGATCACAGCATGAGAAAGAAAAACATGTTTGCCGAAAAAAGCTCTTCTACACGGCTGCTAAATATGAAATGAAATAAAAACAGGATTACCAAACATTAAAAAAAAAACCCATTGAACGCAGCAGGCTGTCATACATGTCAATTCTGACGAAACGATATTTTTTCCTGTCAAATTTTGGTTTAAATGAAAACGATAGTTTTTGGGGGTTGGTTGGATATATTTAAGTAATTTTATAAGTGGTCTCTCTAACTAATAACTGTAATAAATAATATCCCATAGTGTACTACTACTAAATTACTTTTATAATTTTGATAATGTTATTTTGACCAAGCATCATTAATTTATTAAATACTATGGTAATAATCAATTAATAACATAAGTTCTTTCATGAGAAAAGGGCCGGTCACAAACTAAATTATGTGACCATATTATAATACAAAATTGTTAAGCATACAAAAGTTTGAATAAATTTTACTTTAATGAAAAAAAATTGATAGCATATTTGCAATGATAATATATAACAACTTACATTTATCGATTGGCAAAAGGATACATATTTGGGTCAGAATTATAAAATTAATAACATTAAGAATTAATTGGTTGATTAAATTATATATTTTATAAGCTTTATCGTATAAATCCATGCATATGAATATAGTATAAGTATCGGATGGTTGCGACTTTGGTAACTAAATTCATTAGTCTACGCTATTAGAAAATACCATTTCAAACCCCAAAAGGTTATTGAAAACAAAAGTAGAATACCGCGACTTCATTATGCTCTGAATGAAATGCATCTATGTGGTAACGATACTTCTGGGAGAGATAGATTAATATAAAGTTTACAATATACATGCAAAATATTAAACACTGTTTTGGGCAGGGAATTATACTGGAAGTTTATTATTGAAGATCAAAATGGAAAGTTAAATTAGTATATAATGATGACACCTCCAGAACAAACCGTAAATCAAAATTCCATATAATTTCGAATATATTTGTGCTGCAATGCGAATGTTTAAACATAAAAGTGAAATATTAATAGGTACGTTAAAAGTATTTTGCTTTTACCCCATCAGTTAGCATAGTATTGCAGTTTTTCTGTTACCTAACCAATAGGACATTATAATTTGTTTACTGCTTCTTACCACCCGTCCGAGCTATACGCTAATATGAATAATTAATCATAGTGTATTATATTCGCGTGTTTGTATGTTACTGAGATATATTTGATAGTTTTCCATATGGATTTTCTCAATCAAGTAAAAAGTATTACACTTATTAAATTTGCTGTGCTAATCTAGAAAAAATGCCCCCACATGTGTGAAAAGCGAGAGTGGAAACTATATTAGATAAAAACATAGTAGTAATTTAAATTGATACCCTCATTAGTGATATTTACTCCCTTGGTTTTCTTTTCCTTTTGTTATTCTAAATTTGTAGACAATTCTTACAATTTATTGTGTTCGTTGAGAAAATATGATTCAACTTTCGTCCGCGGCACAAGCACACTTTTTTGTTGTCGTACAACTCGGATACACTTTATTTTTGTTCACGACAGTAAGGAATGAAAATCGTCCAACAATGTTGAACAAATAAAGAATAATAACGAATTTGAGGTATGTAGAAACACTTACCTCTTTTTATTAAAAATATTAATCCTTGTTGTTACTTATTGACGCTGTATACTTGTATTTTGGTTAAAAATTCGTTACATTGTAATTCACTAATAAGTGATTTTCGAAAATTTAATATATTTTGAAAATGGTTCCAACGATTTGATTTAAAAAGCATATATATCCCTATTGATACTGTTTTACATGAAAATTAAAATTGTATGATGCTATTTTTTTGGGGAGGGGGAAATTCGTTTGGATGTAGTTTTTTATTAATTTGAATATTTAAAAAAAGGCTAAAGCAAACAATTCTGTAAAAACAATGAGTGCATTTAAAATAAAAAACAACGTTGATGATTTAACTCCCAACAGTAAAAATACCACTCATACGCACACATATTCGTTAAGTCACCAAAACTCACTTTAGTGGTCAAGAGGTCTAATACAAGACCTACATTAAACTTTGTCACGGTAGGTGAAGAAGCCCGGGTTCAAATTCCGGCCGGGTACATAGGGGTGGTTTTCCATTTCTGATTTCTCCATGTAATTTCCCATCTTCTCTTAACGTTAATTCGTGTACACTCTGTTTACGGTGAAAGGTCACATTCTTACTTTGATAGCCTCCATAATGGATTCATTCAAAAGTTACCAAAATATATTCCATTATTATTATTATTATTATTATTATTATTATTATGCACCTACCCCTTTACCTATCTGTTAATAATTGGGAGAATGATATAGCATTAACCTAGATAGAGAAGTAGGTACACATACATACATACATACATACATATATATATATATATATATATATATTGAGAACAAGAGATATGTAAGTGCAGTTTGATTTTAATGAAGCAAGGTACATAGTCAATTGTTTGCACATAATCTCAGTAAGTACTGTCTATAAAACATAATTAAGATATTAGGTAGTATTGCCTATATCATGGTCAACAAGGGGCGTGAGGCGCCCGATGGATGTACTCAAATAACTCGGTTATGCTTTAAACCATCCATTATACTAGTATGTAGACCGTGCACATACAGTAAATATTTGTATTGGGCAAGTTCAAGTTCAGTTAATATGAGCACCATGGATATAATGCATAACCCCTTACAAGAGGTAAGACAAAACAACAAGGAAATATTAGAAACTACGGGCCATGCCGGCTCGGCAGAAACGCCCCACAATTGGAGGTGGTCAACAACAAAATATACACGCTAAAGAAACTAAGACAGCTCCAACCGAGCCTGAGGGGCAGAAGTAGCTCATGATCCCAATACTCCAAAGGGGAGTATCAAAATATACATGAAAGGTTAACCACGAGCCAATCTCGATGGGCATAGACGGCCCACAGGTTAAAACCCAAACAAGAGTTGAGGATAGACAAGTGTAACTAGCTAGGTATCGTCCCCGGGCCTTCATATAACCTGAACTATTGCTATTCCTAGCAAGCTACCTTTCAAATACATTAGTGGTCACACAGTGAGCGACGAGGGATTCATAATCCTATTGAGTAGCTGTCCCAAATGGCTCAGTCCAAGATACGCGAGAGGCGCGGTAAACATAAAGTTTTGTTAGCAATACGTTTACATAATTACGGAGGCATAACTCTACACTAACTTTACATGGTAACAACTATAATGTCCCAGTGAAGAAAATTGTTATTCCTAATTCCTAACAACTAACAGAAAAGCTACTCCATAGATCTTGCCACAAGGTAGGCTATTCCTAATATTTGCCATACTGTCCATCTATCCATGCAACTTCCTTCTGTCTAGTGGAGCTATCGCCTCAAACTGTAAGTCCACCGTAAGTCTGTTCGACGTTATGAGTGCGCACTGTATATTAACGGCGCTGATTGTGGTTTCTCATTCGCCGTTCGGCTGTTGCCCGACTCAGAACATCTGACTTGACAATTATGCCAAACCAGTTTGTCTGCGAAAGGGCTGATTTGTTGTTTGAGTACCGAGTCATTGTCATGACTCTTAACCTCGCGAATGAACTTGTAAACCTGATGAAATGGAACCAATGAAATGAGCCCGCAGAATACTGCAGGTGTGTGATGGATTCTCATTCCAAGCGAGCGGGAGAATATATAGTATGTCTAATCCGCGTGGAGGAGTGGTCAGCACGGAGAGGTGGGGGAAGCTTCCATCAACATCTAGAACATCGACTAGTGTCGGCTAACAGCACTCAAGCTGCGTTCAGTTGACTCGTAGACTTGGTTGAACGCGGAGTTTTCACCATGTGGCCGTGGGGTTGCTCCTTCCGATGGGGCATCGGGCTTGAAGGAAGAGTCGGCGAAGTGGGTATGTAAATAAAACAAATATATGTTACGAGCATAGCATTTAACAATAGTATACCATTTGTTAACTCTTGACGACTTGCTTGCATTAACTAATATTCATAGTTGTAATTGAACGGGGCCAGTTTAGCCCGTTACAATTATATTCTACTACTCTTAAGCAACATGGCTGACTCATTCACTGACATTAATGTTCACCAACTTCCATATGAGATAGAATCTTGAAATTTGGTAAACTTATAGCTTCTAGCCTGTAGCCGACGGGAAAATTCCCAAAAGTTAAAAAAAATATTTTTCAACTCCGGAAAAAAAAATTAAAATGGTGCAGCAATTTTAAAGGTTGGATTTAGATTAAGTGTACCCATTTTCATGGGGGGAGAGTGGAAAACCATTGAGGAAAACCACACTCGGTATACCCGACCGGGATAGAACCACGATCTCACTATCATCGGCAATCTAGTCTATTGCGAGAGTGACGCCTTATACCATGCGGCCATAGAAGCGGGTGTTAGCCTTATTCATCTACTCGTATTAGTAAAGCCGGCTTTCTTTAAACAGTGAAGTTCAGGGTTTGAATCCTAGTCCACATATACTAATAGTGCTACAAAAACGGTTTGTTACGAACAATATGCATTGGTGGTTCCAATTTTTTCTTCCGTGAAATCGAACTATGGGACATATTTTATCAGCTTCGGCCAGTACGGTATCTAATATTGTATATATGTGTGTGCGCCCATTGAAACAGTGCCTGCACAATACTCATTGGGATGAATTAAACTGGTAAAAATGGGGCGGGATATTCCTACGCATGGCTGTCACGAGATAGAGGGAAAACATTTTTATATTTATGTAGCGATCGATCATACAGTATTAGCGGGTCTCATGTCGGGACACACAGAAAAAAATATGAATATCTTTGATCCTTGTATGTACGGCGGATGTACATGGGGATTATGGGTATAATACCCACGTGAGTTCTACTGAAAAGTGGTCATGAAGTAACGTACGTACAGTAGCCGCATGGCTTCTTTGGTGCTGACTGACAGCTGACTGCTTTGAAAAGTTACCAGACCAAATTATGTATCCCTACGCCAAGCCATATGATCTGCAAAAACGTGTGTTTAGCAGCTGTCATTTTTGACAGTCAACATTTAGGTAAATACCTAAATGTTGACTGTCAGCTGTGAGCTGTCAGTCAGCACCAAAGAAGCCATGGGGCTACTGTATGTACCTTTTGCGTTCTCTTCACAAGTGTTACATATTATTAAGAACTAGAAGGCATAATTTAAATAAGTAAGCGTTTTTACTTTAAACATAGAAGAACTATTATATTTAAAAAAAATATTCAACATTGATATTATGATAGATCTTGAAGTTTCACATGCGGAGCCCCCCCCCCCCTCCCCTCAGCCATTAAAAGAGAGTTGTTTTTATTCGGTCTCTACCCGTGTTTGTAACTGAAATGGCTTATACTTTATAGGATTTAGTTAAAACTTGATATTCAGATGTTATTTATTCATGTCTCGAGGTGAAGTCGTGGTTTCAATTCTTGCTCCAAATTTAAGTGTAATTTAATGTTTTGAATTATTTCACTAATGGTTTAAACGTATTGGTTCATGATGGATAACTGGTGTTTTGCGTGATATCGTTAACCTTATTTCCGAAGAAAAATTATTTTAACGATTTTTTATTAAAAACAATTTTTTTTGAAAATTTTGTTTCACTATTGAAATATTTGAGAAAGTAAGAACATTTGTGTTGTACCGATAATTAATTTAAAAAATATGATTGAATGTATTGAAGTAGTAAAGAATTAAAAGTGGCCTTGTACACTTTTTCGCAAACCGAGACAAACACAAAAAACTGTTTAAAACTAATTTAACCAATATGGTGTAAGAGTGAGGTGTGTAGATTGTTTTCAAAGATAATTAGAATCAATTATTTTTTCAAAAAATAAATCTATTGATAATATATTTTGAGATTATTTGAATTTAAAATTGGAAAAGGCAACTGTTGAAGCAATCTCTTGGACATGGCTAGTTTTTATACAACTAACGTTGGACAAGATTATTTAAGGAGCCTTTTTTTTTAAGAAGATAGAATAGGAAAGTACGTGTTACAGATGAATAAGTTAGTTTTGAATAGGTTAATTACAAAATAAAATAATTTTCAGTATTAAATATTACGTGATTTAATTCACAATGCTTTTAAAAAATCAATAAAAGTAGGAATTCTTGTGATTATTCTTCGAAGGCCTTATATAAGTTGTCGACGACCTTGTTTTATTGTAATAGTTTACATAAAATAACAGCATATTAATTTTATCTCCCCTAATTTAAATTATGTAAATTGATTTAGCAAGAAAAAATATATTTTGAGTCGAAAGTATTCTTATATTGACACAATATTTGTATTTAACGCGTGACAGCTGAATCAAGGCTGCCATCCACGTGGAAAATCAAAAGAGCTAGAATAACACAGGTAATTAAAAAAAAACTATAACAATACATCAAACTGTAAGCTTTAAATAATAGGCCTTTGTGTGAAAAACTTGAACTGAAGAAATAATACATTTATTCGAATCAGCATATTTATTTCCCTTCCTTTTTCTGCTTGAAACTGAGAATTGTAAAACAACTGCATACATTTCTCCGTCACATTTAATAATCCTCTTGTAAGCACTAATGGCGTGAATTCACATTAGTATTTCAATCCTCGATACATCTTTCAAAAGTGTTTGGACAGATGGGAATTTACTGTGGATAACTTAGGAAACACAGTGAAATTATATATATATATATATAGGCCTATATATATTTAGCACCGCGTCCTACCCCCCGTTCGGGTTATACTCTGATGTACTAATCACGCTAATGGTTTTAGGGGTGAGAAAGGCTAAATGTAAAAAAGTGTATCTTCGTGTGCGTGGAGGGAGAATGGAAAATAATTTTGGGAAAACCACCCTCAGTACACCCGACCGAGATTCGAACCTCGACCTCCCCGTCATCGCCAGTGTAGTCTACTACGAGAGTGACGCCTTAGACCATGCGGCTGCCAAAGCAGGTAGTTATATTATTAAGAGAATTTTGATAACCCCAAGAGTGAACTAAAGTATTTATAGTTGAGTAATTTTTAGGAATCCATTCAATGTATACGAGCTCTAAAAGAACAAACTATTTATTGTGTTTTTCAATTAATGATTATTAGCACCGCGCCTTACTAACCTTTCGGCTTATACGCACTTACGCTAATGTGTAACGGTAAGGTGATTGCGAAATGAAATGGAGGAACTACAGTTTAACGTGGAATCCGAACCACGGTGGAGGCCTGGCATTCCCCACATTCACAAGTTGTGATTAATGCACGTCTCGTCAGAGGGGAAGGAAGGGTTTGGCAATCAGATAGATCTGTGCCGTGACCGAGGATTTAACTCCGGACCCCCATCACAGAAGTCTGAAACCTTACCTCTAGACCGCCAGGCAACCTTTCAATTAATGTAAATCACATTCAATTATGTATGGGTTTATTAAATAGTTTTACTGAATGAGATTAATAATCTCTCTCCAAAGTCAAGATTTTTATGAAGAGGTGACATTGTGTAACGTAACACTGCTCTGGGAACAGGGTTGTGATGAGGGACGGGGTGGGGCGGGGAGGCTCGTGACCCAACAGATAATATCCCCCTTTACTTCTCCGGTAATGTACTGTGTCCATATCTCAGTGCCAACTAATATATTCTCACCGATCACCTTTACAAATAATAGTTTAAAGCATGACGCGGCTGTGTGACATTATTGCTACAGAGGGAGTAAAAGTTCCTCTACTGATAATCTCACTCTGATTGATTTCATTTTCAATCACATTGTGTGATATAAATAGGCCTACTTTTATTGTATAAATAAGAAGCATAAAGAAAGTAATGAAATAGTTAAAATAATATGAGGTTGAGATTTTAATGAAAAGGTATTTTTTATTTTGCGTGCCTCCGATTTGGAAAAAAACAAGACGGCTTTTCTGTATGCAATCCGTATGTGTAAGACTAAATCCTGTCTATGCACTTCTGTGTGTTTCTGTGTATTCTAATATAATTTGGATCAAATTTTGGATTTAATAATGTTTCATCCTTATTAGGTTTATATGATCGCAGGAACATCAAATTAAAATATACTTTATTTGAAATAATAATAAAAAAATGTTATAAAAATCACCTTTAACAATTTTGATTAAGTTTAATTTGTATGTATATATTAAGATATAAATTAATGTTTTATAGATAAAATGTCTAGAAAATCAGCAATATATATTCAAATTATTTTCATGTTTCTTAAAAATTGTAATCTACTATTTTAGTAAGAACGTATTTAGTACTTTTATTGTATCTCAATATTTATTTATTGTGAACTAATGTATACTTATCATACGGATGGATACCTTAGGGTGAGGTTTCAGGGAACTCAAGCTAAGGGTAAGGATTTTGCCGTTTTTTTTATAAAAAAAACTTTGGTTTTGGCAAAATAATACAAAATTAATATTTATCCAGTAGAAACTATGTTTGATTTTCCTCACATGGCGATATTAATATTTTTTGAATATCTGTCATGAGCACAGCGGTATTAGGCGAAGAATTTTTTAAATGAAAAGAAAAAGTTGTCGTTAAATTCCAGGAAACCTTTGACAGATATTCAAGAACTGTTGTGGTCACCATGTAAATAAAATTAAACTCTTTATGTTTTTACTGAAGATTTATTTGATTTATTTTGACCAAATAAAAGTTTTGCTATATATATATCTTACCGTCTAAACCCGATTCCAGTATAAACTAGATCGGATTAGGCCGAATTGATAAATCCTAAGTGCCTCAGGATGTACTAGTTTAGGCTGGTCTAAATTCTTTAATCCTGAAATTTTGGCCTAGTTCATAGGATAAATTAATATAGCCTACAATTTTATTAGGACAAACCAGGTTTAGGTTAGGTTAGGTTAGCTGACAACATTTGTGTGAACTGTGAATGATGAAACCTGTCCAAGGTCGATTCATCAAATGGGTAAAGAAGAATGAAAATTACTACTGCCTTAAAACATCAGGCTATATCGGTTTATCCTACAAGCGGCAGGATGTATCAATTTGGCCTGGTCCGGTCTACATAGCTTGTCCTGGAAATCGGGTTTGGACGGTTACATATAAACTACAAAATTACTGGCCTTAGCTCACGTTCTCTACACTCCTACATTAATAAACTGACATAAAAAATAAGTCAGAGAATTTGTAATAATATTTTTCATAATTTATTTAAACTAGTTGTAATTGTCATTGTAAATATAACTAATAAGAAATTGGTGACGTTAAATAATTATGTAGGTACAGCACTTGTTTAAAAGAAGAACATTATTAAATATCATCATACAACTTATTTTAGTGATTCTCTTTTAAATAAAAATATTAGAACCACAAGCATATTTGAAAATTAATTTCAACTTTTAACGCAAGAGAAAAAAAAATGGCAAAAATATTTTGCATTCCTTGTTTGGTAAATCCGTTTTATGAAAAATAGCTCAAATGTTCTAAAATTTAAACATGATGGGATAAAGTTAAAGTAGTTAGCTCATTGTTGAGCTAAATATCTGACTGAATCGACTTCACCCTCATCTTTAAAATGGCCATTCAAGAAATGCTTCCTTTTGCTCCTACCAATTACCTTATCTAACCTATCAGCGTTCTTGATTGACAAATCAGAGTTAATTGGCTTCTCCCTGGCCTTTAGCACTTGCTCACACAGTTCTGTAGTTAAGAGGGCTTACACTATTTGGTTTTAGTTTATCGAGGGAGCTCTATAAAGGACTAGAAATGATCCAATTGGAGTTGGTTGCTTGGTCGATAACTCGAATTTAAGGTACAATAAACATGACACTAATTGGATTTATGTTGGAGGAAAGACACTAATTTAGGAATGGGGGAACTTACTCCGGACACTTTACTATACTCTACCTTGTTCTTCAGTTTTTGGTGTTAAAACTCCATCCACCGTCAACTACTGGAATCATTAAAGAAACAAGTGGTTTGGTAACGCGTCGAGTAAGTGACCATTCCATTGCGTAGCGCAACGACACATTTAAAATACCAAAGTCTAAAAGAATTGTATTTTTTTTTGTATTGACACAAGGGCCATTAATGACTTAATATGAGTGGTAAGGATAATATATGCGGCTTAAAGGCAATTCAACCACATCAGTGTAGAGAGAAGACGGAGAAATTACGATGAAAATTAATTGTGTAAAATCGCCCTCATTGCATACAGTTGGGTTTCCTAACCTTAGCCTCGTCGTAAACGGAAACCAAGTAAAATGTTGAAGAATGGAGTGCTCTTTTTCTTGTTATAAAAACAATAAAACTTATTTGAATATCATACTTAAAAAAAAATCCCTAGCAATAATAGAAGCTTTAGCAGACCTGCGTAAATTTTGGACTGAAAGGCCGCATCAAGAATTTAAATATAAGAATGGGAAGCTAAATAAAATACGATTTTTCAGTAGACCTTGTTTATTATATATAAAAAGAAAACTACAGTATATAGAATATTTAAAATGGGAAGACAATAGGAAATTAAATGATTCTCAAATAAAATAGACGAGATGAATGCAAATTTTTCATATTTTTCATCATTTATTTATTGCCAGATATAATTTAGTAGGTGACTATTTGTTCGTAGAAAGGAAGTCATAGCTTGTGGGTCGCATACAAATACGTGACGGACCGCTGGTTGTAATTTGTCCAGGGCTGAGCTATACAATATAAATTTAAGAGAGAATGCTATCGTTGGTAATAAATTCACAAAGTACCAGTTTTATTAGCAAATATACATTCTATTACCAGATTCATATTTTAAACAGCTGGAATATAAAACAATTATACACATAAAAAAAAAATTAAGATACTGATTATTAAAGTTAGTGCAGAATTCGTTGAAAATGTACTCGGTGACAAAATACTCAATCTAACCTTGATAAGTCATAACTCCAAAACTATAATTTTAGTTATATATTTCGGTTTAACGGTCTTTAATATCAAATATATTTTAATTATTAGTGTTTCACAGGACTTAAGACGCAGCATTAACATTACAGGTATTTTAAATAAGATGAATGCGGTTGGAATAAGACATTCAGCAATGTTTGTGGAAAAACTCTTATGGACAGTCGCAATGAATGGGTGCTAAAGGAGTGCGGTTTGAAAGGGAATCCAATGGGTCAATGTGATAGAAGCGTGTTACGTTGGTTTGGCCATGTTATTATTATTATTATTATTATTACTACTACCGCGTCTTACTACCCGTTCGGGTTATACGCACTTACGCTAATATGCAATGGTAGGGTGTTTGTGAGATGAAATGAAGGACCTACAGTTTAACGTGGAATCCGAACCACGGTGGAGGCATGGCATTACCCACGTTCACAAGATGTCTTGTCAGAGGTGAAGGAAGGGTTTGGTTATCAGATAAATCTGTGCCACGACCGAGGATTGAACCTCGGCCGCCAGCACAGAAGTCTGACACCTTACCCCTAGACCACCAGGTCACCCTTTGGCCATGTTGAGTGGATGAGTGTGGTTCTAGTGACAAAGTACGTATATGAAGTTAAAGTGTGTGGATCAAAAGGTGTAGGCTATGTAAGACGTGCCTAAATGTTGTAGATGAATATGCGAGAAAGAAAAACAAGAGTTTTAAGAATAAAAGAGCATGTATGACTGTGTATGGATACTGTTGAATCAAAGGAAGTATGCAAGGAAAGGGAAGTGTGGGTAAAGGTATTGAGGATGGTTTAGGTACGAAGTTGCTTTTTAGCTATATGTACTATTTGTCTACCCCGTAAAGGAACGTCGTGATTAGTTATGTATATAAATACACGCTGATATTATTTGAAGGCAATAAGACGTGGAGATTGGAAAAACCAATCTTTAAAATAAGGTCTCCTTTGAACCACACTGATAACATAATTTTATATTCCAATAGGCACTTTGGTGGTCAAATTATTTATGGCACTATTCTAACCACTATACTGAATTGCCGATGATGCGTGGGTGGGTGTTTGAATTCTGATCGGAGGTATTGGTGGTGTTTCTCCCACTCTCCCCCCACGCAAATATTTGATATGTTTCCTCAAAACTTAACCTTCTTCATCCCTATCTCACTATTGTTAATTTATACAGCTAGTCCGTATAGGTGGTAAGTGGTGGTGAATAAAGCGAAAAAAATAGAATTTAATTAAAATATGTTCATATCGGTTTGGGGTGACCTGGCGGTCTAGGGGTAAGGTGTCAGACTTCTATGCTGGCGGCCGGGGTTCAATCCTCGGTCCCGGCACAGATTTATCTTATTACCAAACCCTTCCTTCACCTCTGACAATACATCTTGTGAATGTGAGGAATTCCAGGTCTCCACCGTGGTTCGGATTCCACGTTGAACTGTAGGTCCTCCATTTCATCTCACAATCACCCTACCATTACACATTAGTGTAAGTGCGTATAACCCAAACGGGTAGTAAGACGCAGTGCTAATAATAACAGTAATAATAATAATATATTTGTTTGGAGGTAGAGTATAAAATCATGAAAGAAAAAAAAATCCCACCTGAGTGCACCTTTCCTAGAATCTAGGCCTGATCCCTCTGGTACCGGAATACCAGACAATACGAGAATGCTTACTCTTTTCTCCGTGTGCCCACTGGGGAGAATATATGCTAAGCTATAGGCATTTATACTATAAAAAATATTTAGTAGTAGGGTACACATCAGGATTTAATGGTTTATATTCAATACTGATAATTTTGTTTCGAAAGATAATAATTATATTAGTTATTTGTGCTTGAAAAGAGCTAAGTGTTATATTGTCTATTTAACTACAGTAGTTCAAACAATAGGATTAATAAGCACCTGAAAAACAGGGTGAACATAAATAAAGTCAAGGAATTGGACTCGACAGAGAAAATTAAGGGGAATTTTAAAAGGTCACTATAATTTTAAGTAATTTCTGCAAATACTTTGAATATTTTTTATCACGTATCTTACTATCTGTTGAGGTTATACATATATGATAATTACTCTTATGGGAAAGGGATGAGGAAGGAAGCATTTTAGATTTAATCTACCGGAATTTGCGTAGAATAAGAGTGGAAAACCATTTAGGAAAAACCACACACAATAGACCCGACCGGTTTTCAAACCTCAATCTCTCAGCTTTCAGCAGGCCAGTCCAACACGAGTATGACACCTTAGACCATTCGGCCATTGAGTTGGATTAGCCTACTTTTAAAAGTACCTTAGTGTAAACTATTAGTTTCTTTTATACAATTCAAGTGATTTTAAGAAGAGCATCGGCACGTTTGTCTTTAATAATTCTTATCAAAAATTTAATAGACAACATTGAAAATAACAATGTGTTTTAGTAATGGCATTACATATATGATACTAGGAATAAACATATTCCTTTTTTTGAAAAATCTGGAAAGAGTCAAGTTATTTCAAACTTAAGAAACGTGTCAACCCCGAACAGATAATTCACAAGTGAACTTTTTTTTTAAAATGTTTCGTAATAGGATGAAATTTATCAATTATTCTTTCACCGAGACTAGGAAATTATATCATCAAAAGATCGAATGATTAAATTTCTCCTCAAAGAAATAAAAAAGTAGAAATCATTCTTCACATTTTAGATCATAAAATAAATCTACGTGAACTTCATTCTAACAAAAAAAAAAACTTTAAAATGTTTGGCCCAACACTTTGAAAGGACATCCATTCAAACTAACACACATAAACAATTTATTTTTTCCGGAATGCTTTCTCTCCCCCTCCTTCTTCCTACCTCACTTCTTCTTCTTTTGCTTGTGTTCGAGGGTGGAAAGCGACAGAGAAGGGAGCAGAGTTGAAATTTTGTGATTGAAAGGCGGTAATGCCTCAGGTGTGCGTGGACTGGTAATCTCGATGATTGCTCACCGTCCGTGTGTGTGTGGATGATGGAGAGGAAGGGGTCAGAGGGTGGACCTACGCGAGCGGCATCTACAAATAAGAAGTTTCGGCGGCAGTGTAACAAGTAGGTCCATGTCCAGCCTACTTCTAAAATGTGGCTGACGCATTTGACGAACCGACATCTTGAACACTTTTTAACGTGAACATGATATTTATAAGATTTTTAGACGAATAATTCATCAATTCGAAGTGATATTCTCCCTTCTTGCCGCC
>CABFVX010000173.1:226371-305065 GCA_902151425.1 Timema shepardi | reverse complement strand
ACACACACACACACACACACACACCACTTTTAAATCTGTTATTATAGTTGTTTGGAAAATACATGCAGTGTGAATGGGAAAATCTCGAACCGTGTTGACTGGTAAATGCAATGAAAAGAGAGACCTTTCGGAAGACCTAGACGCAGATGGAAGGATAACATTAGAATGGTCCTGAAAGAGATAGGGTGTAATGAGGGGGACTGGATAGGACTAGCTCAAGATAAGTATAGGCGACGTACTTTAATAAAGGCGGCAATGGACTTCTGAGCTCCTATTGCCATATGTAAGTAAGTGTAGTTATGTAAAAAAAACACATTTTTTTGTTAGTAAATTAGTGTCAAAACAAACTTAATAAAATTGATAAACATATTTCAAGTACGGCAATTTTTTTAATATATTAAACAAACCAATGAAAGTATGTTAAAATGATATAATTTTGTTTTTATTATTTCTTTTCTTCTTTGTCTTGTGTTCACAAAATTACCGTTATTAGCGTGCCTTAAACACATTTTACAATTTTGTCTAAGGGAATTAATATCTTAAACTCGGGAAATATTCTATTTTTGTTATTGAAATGTACAAAATGTAGTTATCGGTAAGTCGCATTTAAATCAACACAATTGACCATAAATCGTATTTAAATAATTAATTTAGACAATTATTTCTTGGTAATATTTTATTTAATTGGTTTCGCACGTATATTATACTGTAAATACAACAGCGATACAATGATATTCAAATATGTTTTGATATATTTTTAATAAACACATTTTCAGTATAATAGAGAATAATTAGAAGGAAAGAAAAACTATTTTGAATTTTCGATACACAATTCCCTACTGTTAGGATATTTTTATACACAAACGTTTGTTCTGTTAGTGTATTTGTATCAATAAACACCTTTTAATCCGCCAGTATATTTGTGTCATGTATGCTTAATTTGACTAATTCACTATGCATGTATCCGAACCTCTGAGCCAGTCGATAGTGAGATATTAAACAGTCCCTCTGTGCTCGCGGTGTTTAGTTGATACATGGTCAACAAAGTGCGAATTCTAATCGTCAGTGTAATACCAATGCTTCCGCCCGCAGCGACACCGCCGAGAGTACCTGAGAACACACAGGTGTTGTCGGGGAACTACCGTGGTATTCTCCCTAAAGGGCTCTAGTTCGAAACAGATGAGGGACATCAAGTAGAGGCAAGCATGACTAGACGTTTGAAGTTTACTTTAGTCAGGAGCTCAGGTGGGCTAGGGGATTGAAAAATAAATGCGTTGAGAAAAAAATGAACAAACTTTGTCATGTTGGTCATTTTTTTATTAGGGGTGTTTAGCTTCCACTTTTTGAATAAGCGTATAATATCAACCCATGACCTTCCATGACTACCAACTACTGCTTCGGTGGCCACGTGGTCTAACGCGCTACTCTCGTGTTGGACTAGACTGCTGAAGATGGAGAGATAGGGGTTTGCACTGAAGGTGGTTTTCCTAAATAGTTTTTTCCATTCTCCTTCCATGCAAATGCGGATGCACTGCCGCTCAATTAAACCTTACTAATCCCTAAGCCATTAGTTTAATTAGTATATAGGTGTATAACCCAAACGGGTAGTAAGAATCGGTGCAAAATAAATAAATAATAAAATCATACAGGATGTACCGTAAGAAGTGGGACCCGCATCAGCGTTGGACAGGAGACAATGAAAAATGTTCATATAAGCGTGTGTCCCATTTGACCTTGTTTCCGAGCTAAAGGCAAGTGATTCCACTAAACTGTTTGTATACCATACTCGATATCATTTGACCTCTCATATTGGTATGTTCTATGGGTTATTCTAAAACACCTGGCATTTTTGAAAGAGTGCGGCGTTCTACGACACGGCGACTGCAGACTTGCATTCAGACCCAAGGTGGTCATTTTGAAAACTAACTATGATGTTAAGAAGCTCCACATTACTGGAGTACAAACAATATGACTAAGAGTCAGAAACAATGTCAAATGGGAAACCTGTTTATATTGACTCTTTTTATTTATTGAGTTTTGTCTCCTGCCGCCTGAGGTGGGTCCCCACATGTTAGACTAGACGCAGTCGAATGTTGAACAAATCTTTAGTTGGGATCATACGCACACCAACGATTTCACTCCGACTAAACAGTTTAGTTGGTTTGGCATCTCAAACGACACTCAAGAGTTGGGTATTGTAGAGTGAAGACAGTGCAAGCTGTCATAGAAAAGTTATTTAAAATGTACGTGGAGAAAACTGCGGCTATTTGTGTTTTACTTTATTAGTTCATGGCATTTGGAATTTAGAAAGTTTATTGCCGCACTTAAAACGTACGCCACCTAGCCATATCCCGAGCTAGTTCTATCCAGCCCACCTTATTACACACTATATATTTCAGGTCCATTCTAACGTTATCCTCCAATCTGTGTCTAGGTCTTCTCAATGGCTTCTTCCCATTGGGTTTTGCCAATGCTCTGAGCACGGTTGTAGAATCTCCCATTCGCGCTGCAAGTCCTGACCACCGTAATCTACGATACTTGATGATCCTAATAATGTATTGTGATGAGTACAGATTATGGGATTCATCATTATGTAACATACTACACTTATTAGTATCCTTATATAATTGGGTTCAAATATATTTCTAAGCCCCTTACTAATTAGAGTTTGGAAAAAGAAAATAACTCGGAAATACTGAGCTCATACCAACAATAATTTCTCCCAGTAGCAAATTTTTTTTCTTTTAAATGCTTGCCAAATTCTGACATTATTGACATTTAATTTGGGTTAGTATTTTGTACTCAATCATTTTGTTCCACGGGTGTAGCGTCAAAGCTGAAGTGAAGAGGTGTGAGTATAGAGGAAACTGTCCAACTGTTTAGTCTGCGCTCCGATAAACTCCCATTCACATTTGAAGGGTGAACGATAGCTGTCCCGACACTTGGTTGGATACAAGTTAGAGTGAAGTCCAACTCTTAAATTGGGCACCGATCAGCTCCCATCGTGTGCGTAACCCCATTTAATACCATTCACTTTTACTATCCAACTAAACTCTTTAGTCATTCGTCTACGCCTAGTCTTACGCTATCATTGTATATATTGAATATAGTTACCATCGAAAAATTAAAACATAGGTTACGGACTATGATCAAAATTAGTGAAACTGATTAAATACCAGTGTGCGTTTTTAAAGAAGAAATAAAGGACCAGTTTCATAGTCAGACTTAGTTCTCCTAAATACAAGACGACACCTACCTGGACTCGAATGGAATGGGTCAGTTCCGCGTATGAAACGGACCCATTCTTTTCTAGTTTAGTTAGGTGTCGTGCTGTATTTGGTATAGCGCCATACTTGGAGCGAACTAAGTCTGACTATGAAACTGGCCCAAAATAACATAAAAACCCTTTCGAAGGGTTTTGAGTTTTATTTCTTCGAGAATTACCATTCCTAGGGGATATCCGCATTTAAAGCAAATAATGGTGCAAGGATAAGGAAGGCGTATCTCTTTAGCACCGTGTCTTACTACCCGTTTGGGTTATACGTCTAAGTACTAATCACGCTAATCATTTTAGGGATTAAAAAGGTCAAATTTTGATGACGTATACTCGCAGTTGAGTAAAGAGTGAGTGGGGGAAAACATTTAGGACAAACCACCCTCAATACACCCAGTCGGGATCGAACACCGATCACCCGCAGTACAGTCTGTTGTAAGAGTGACACCTTAGACCATGCGACCACCGAAGTGGCTAGGGATGTATAGTTTAAAAGAAGTGTACCAGCATTTTGATGGCGGGAGAGTAAGAAACCATTTAGGAGAAACCACCCTCAGTGCACAAGGACGCGATTCGAGACCCTAAATCCCTGTCACCAAAAAACTAAACTAGATTGGAATATTTCTGTGCTCATCAATGAAGGCCGTATTAACAAAAATATTATCCACATTATATTAGTAGGATTTAGTTACTATTCGACCCGCATAAATGTTCGTATGTTCCAACACGTCACTCTCGTGTTAACTGTTATTGCTGCTGACGTGGAGATAGTTCGAATCCCGGTTGTGTGTAGTGAGGGTATTTAAAAAAAAAGTTACCCCCACTTTTCCAAATAAATTTCTGGGACATTTCCTCTAAAATGCTATCTTCCTCATCTCTGTTTAACAAGCGTAATTAATTAATGCGTTTGACCCAAACGGGTACTAAGATGAGGTATTAAAAATATTATATACTTCTTCATGATATTTTTATTAATATCCTTACAAGTATTGATTGATTATATTTGCAGATCAATCTAAGGGGCAGCTTTATAGTAAGACTTGGTGACCTGGTGGTCTAGGGGTAAGGTGTCGGACTTCTGTGCTGGGGTGCGGGTTTCAATCCTCGGTCCCGGCACAGATTTATCTTATTACCAGACCCTTCTTTCACTTCTAACAAGACGTGTATTAATCACAACTTGTGAATGTGTGGAATGCCAGGCCTCCACCGTGGTTCGGATTCCACGTTAAACTGTAGGTCCTTCATTTCATCTCACAATCACCCTACCATTACACATTAGAGTATGTTCGTATAACCCGAACGGGTAGTAAGATGCGGTGCTAATAATAATAATAATAATAATAATAATGTCAGACTTAGGGCGAGTTTCATAGTCAGACTGCTAAGTGATAGATGTTCAGTTATGGTTAGAATTTACTTCGAACAATATCAATTACTACCCGCTTCAGTGGCCGAATGGTCTAAGGAATCACTATCCTGTTAGACTGCCTGCTGATTACGGGGAGATTGGGATTAAATCCCGCTTGTGTCTGCTAAAGTTGGTTTTCCTAAATGTTTTTCCATTTTTTCTTAGATTTCCACTAAACTTATTCCTTTCCCATTAGAAAAATTATCATATTATATGCGTATAATCTGAACTGTAGGTAGTAAGACGCGATTATTAAAAAAAAGAAGAATCAAGCTTCAGGTAGAGAAATGTAGAAAACTATAGGCAATTAAAGTATGAAATTTTAAAACTGTGGGTGAGATACACTTCTCCCCTTTGTGGTTACATTGAAAATGTCGCCTCAAGGTACGTGGATCATATCAACCCAACGAATGCACTGCCTTAAGGTTATCTGAACCAGACATTTCTCAAAGCTTTATTTGTAAAAACGTAATTAGTTTTATTTGCCGTGAAATAATATTCGTTTTTATAGTAATCATAACATTTATTATAAAAAAGTAAGTAAAATATAAAAGGGCGTGTTTTCATAAGTCTAATTTTTCAAACTGATTATTTTAAGTTTTAAACATTTTAATGTTTGTTTGGTTTATCTATATCATGCATCAAAAAAGGACATATATGTGATAGATGATTTTCGAAGAATTACATTTGAATTAACATGGAGGGAGGATATAAAATTACAAAAAGAAAAACATTGTCAAATTTCAAGGTGGCGATGAAAGCCCTGCTTCCTGCATTGAAGTCAGGGCTACATTTAGTAATTCATTTCCTTCTAGCCATACGGGTAAGTAAATGTTTGGAAATGTTTTTGACAATGTATTTCTTTAGTCATTAATTTTAAAATTTTAGTGAATACCTCTTAAGTTTTTCAAAATCAGATATACATGAATGAGAACTTTGATATTGTTTTTAAATGCTGTGAATATTGTTCAAATAATATTTAAAACTAAATTATTTTAAAATAATATAACCAACGCCTAAATGTTGAGCTAATTTCGTCTGGTTTACCGGTGACGGGTGGGTTGGAGGTCGAATACCGGCTAAGTGAATCTATTATGGTTTATCCTAAATTATTTCTTACTCTACCTTCCATAAATATTATTTTACCCATTCCTAACATATTAGCGCAATTAATATAATATATGCATATAAACCGAATGGGCAGTGGAACGCGGTGAGAAAACACAAGAGATATTGACAAATGAGGTAAAATGAATCATTACGAGGTAGGTTCTATCATTTTGGTTTCATATTAAAAGGTTCTGCTTCAGTGGCCGAACGTTTTAAGTCATCACTCTTGTGTTAGACCTGCCCGCTAATGACGGGTAGATTGAGGTTCGAATCCCTGTCGGGTCGACTAATGGCGGTTTTTTCTCAATGGTTTCCAACTCTCCTTTATGCAAATATGGTTATATATTACCTCTAAAATTCTTCCTTCCTCATCCCTACTCTATTAGATCAATAATTAATATGTATGCGTATAGCCTGAACAGGTAGTAAAAAGTGGCTACAACAAACAATTGTGAAAAGGGTTATTCTTTTTCTATAATATTATGAATAATAATAATAATAATAATAATAATGTCGGGTACCTGGTGGTCTAGGGGTAAGGTGTCAGACTTCTATGCTGGCGGCCGGGGTTCAATCCTCGCTCCCGGCAAAGATTTATCTAATTAACAAACCCTTCCTTCACCTCTGACAAGACATCTTGTGAATGTGAGGAATGCCAGGCCTCCACCGTGGTTCGGATTCCACGTTAAGCTGTAGGTCCTCTATTTCATCTCAAAATCACACTACCATTACACATTAGCGTAAGTGCGTATAACCCGAACGGGTAGTAAGACGCGGTGCTAATAATAATAATAATAATAATAATGCCCACTAGGTTTCTTTCCATGTAACTTGAAATCTGCGCGAGCCAGGAAAACACAGTACATTTGTTTGACTTGGAAAAACCCAAGGAAAAACACAGGAAATTTTACAAAAATCTAATATAAATACTAAAATGTTTACCTGGGTGTTTTGGGGTAAGGTGTTTGCCTCAGGATCCGATGTTTGTGTGTTATTTACTCAGCTGTAATTTACAAATTTTTCATGAACGATAACAATCCGTAGCACAACTTCCTTCGGTCCCGTGTCGATTGTGGCATGTAAAATAACCCTGGAAGGTATGTGAAAATAACTTTTCTGGTGAAATTAATAGGGTCTTTTTCTCTCGCTCATAGAAATTCTCGTGTGCTTATATAACAAGTTGGTTCATAAAGTGCAGGTTAAATACCGCAAATAAATGAAAAATAACAAGCTAAAATATTTGTGAGGTTGGAATACCTAATATATTTTTAAAATAAATGTATTTATATGACGTTGATTTGAACACATGCTACAACGTCGACCTTCCGCGACATCCCCATCCTGAAACATTAAGTTGCGTAGGTACTGCACATATTTCCCGATCAAGCTTTAACCATTCTATTCGAAACACCAAAGGCATTACTTTATACAAGGCCGTAACCAGAGTGGATTTCTCAAACCTTCCACGAAATTTTATGAACAAAATATATATGGCTTTATTTATAGTTCAAACAATATCAACATTAAAAGACAAATACAAAATATAGGGCTGTGCTACCATAAAAAGCACTTAAGAGAACTTCTAGAGGTGTTAAATATTTGTAAACTTTTATAGTCTTTAGCATTTTGGGGGTTATTTTACCATAAACACTTCACAGAGCTTCAAAAAGTGTTTAATATTGAGAAATTTTCCAAGCCTTTGGCAGCTAGGGGGTTATTTTACAGTGAAAGAAAAACACTTCAGAGAGCTTCTAGAACTGTTAATCATTTAGATTTTTTTTCCAGCTTCCAGCAATTGGGAGATGTGCCCATCACCCCCCCCCCCCTGAAATTATTGTCTGGTTATGGCCTTGACTTTATACCAGTCAGTTCCATTTAACTTATCTGGAAGAATGGGTCTTTCTTCTGGTAAACACAGATAATTTTATATTTAAAAAAATAGTGAAAATTATAGTCTAACACACGTGCGTTGAGCTAAGAGTAGAAGTTTACGAAAACCAGAAGGATAGTAGTAGATTGGAATGGGAAGTTATGAGTTTGGCTGTATCGACCTATAGTAGAGCTTAACAAAAAAAAAATATTTTTGGTAAAATCTAAATGCTAAAACACTTTATATTATAATTTTTTTATGTAAGTTATTATATAAAAAACCACGATACTTTCTTAAACATTACTTTCATTTAGATGTTCTCTATATATAATCGAATTAATAACGCTTCATCGTATTATGATGTATATTTTTTTCTTGATTCAGTGGGAGGACAAGTATGGCAACGAGTAGGTATTTAATAGGTAGAGCAATTAAATCCATCTTCCATTTCACCAAATACGTAAAAGTAATATATAAAAATAATTGCACAGCAATATTAAATAAAATGTATTTTTATATGAAGGGTCCAGGAAAAAAGATGAAAACTCACCCTACACATTTTTCAGGATATCATCTTTTATATCGCTAAGATAAAAAAAAACTCCGTTAAAAATTAATTTAAATATTACAGAGACATCTTTTAACCATTATCTTAAAGCGCATGATAAAGGTCTCATGATGGTTTAACAGATGGCAGCACCAACGAAATTTGAGTTAAAGTTGGACCTTTCTCCCTTTTCCCTTCCACCCTTCATAACTGTGTTGCAGTGAGCCTCAACCAAAGCATAAATATTTGTGGTTTTTATGTTAAAAATATATAGTAGGTGCCGTATAAAACCAGATATGGGCCTAGCTCCTTAAGATCTATTTCATAAGACAATGTAGCACGAAATTTATGAGATTCTCACGACACACCATGGAAACGGTTATATTATTATTTGAATTGGAAATATAGTCCTGCTTTCCCCTCCTTCAACCCTCGATGATTTATTTGAAGGGTAACCAAAATCTCTGAGCTTCGCAGAGGGAAATTTAATTTACGCCCTAACGTTCAGGTGTGTTGCTAAAGACTTCTATCTATCATCTTAAGCTGAAGTTATGAAGATTAATGGCTCCGTGTTAAAACAGAATGGCCTTTTATCATGATGTCGTGCTCATAATAAGGGTTCATTCCAAGACTTTACGAAATAATTAAATTATGTTTTTTTTTGGACGACAAAGGAGAAAACTTGAGTTAAAGATGTAGAAAAAAACATCAAAATGTAAAATAGTACAATTTGGTTAGATAAGTATATTAATATAATCCCACTAAGAAAATGAAAATTAAAACATCCGTCATATTTTATAATTTAAAAATGCATAATTTATTTTTGTATTTCTTTACTGTAGGTATTTTTGTATTCTACAACATTTTATTGGTGTGGTTAAATTTCAAAAGATTAGAAACTGGTCGAAATTTGACTGTTTATGTCTTCTGAATATAAAACAATGTTTAACTCTTACGAAAGGTTTATTTGCAGTAAGATATAAAATATAAGCTTTTTATAATATTCAGTATTTAAGAAAAATCATAAAAAAATTCTTTAAAATGTTGTCTTGTTTTAGATTGTTTAATATATGTAGAGGATAGTGACCGTGATTCATTATTTAATGTTTAATAATTGAGAAATTACTATTTAAATATATACTTTAATAACTCACTCAGAGTTACAAGAATTTAATTTGAGAACTTGGTCTGTACGCATCAGTTTTATACCACTGAACTAACCAGGTAAAACTATAAATAGTGTAAATTAATATATTAGCGCATATTCGAAGAAAAATTACTAGTGGTACCAAAGTTAAATACTTATTTCTCATAGGCCTATTTAAAATACAGTATTTATTACTAGTTGCAAATTATCGGCGTTGAACAGCAACCACTAATAGTGAAGCAATAACAAATTTAACATCACAAACAGGTGATTATGCAATTAAAGTCTTCAGGATTGTAATATAATCCTCGATCCCGGCACAGATTTATCTGAATACCAAACCCTTCCTTCACCTCTGACAAGATGTTTAATAATCTCATGTGAATGTGGAGAATGCCAGGCCTCCCGTGGTTCGGATTCCACGTTAAACTGTAGGTCCTCCATTTCATCTCACAATCACCTTACCATCACATATTAGCGTAAGTGGGTATAACCCGAACGGTTAGTAAGACGCGGTGCTAATAATAATAATCAAATCAAATAATATATGCCCCATATTATATTTTAAATGCCAAATTTTAGTGACTTTTAATCAGTGTCGGTGGTAGAAAGTGGGTTTCATATGAACAAGGAGGGATTACTTGTTAAGAGTAAGTGGCGAAGACCATCTTGCTCTTAATGGTAGGACAACATCCAACGGTCGTGGTGTAAATCATATTCGTTTGAATCTTGGAACTGAACACACACCGTAACAGGAAATATTTGTTTAATAAACTTCCCAACATAAGATATGACCATGTTTACTTGTATGCTCGCGGCGAGAATGTTATGGGGAAACATACCTAGTAACTCATTTCTAATCACCAGTGAGATGATTATCGGGATAGACTCCTAAAAATAAGAACGGTTGATTGAATGTTACATCGGTAGATTCTCGCACTGCCCGTGCTATGGACCATAACGAAGAGGTTAACCAAAGCATTAATGGCCAGGGACAAGATTTATTAATATGGCCACCATAGGAGGGCGTTGGAGAACGGTGTTAATCTAAGGGGCTTCCCATGCTGCGTTATTACGGCCATCATGGGGATGGAGGAAGTTGTCAAACCCGTGTTTGACTGCTATCAAGGCGTGGACTCGTAGAATCCTGCAGAGAGTACTTGGGAATACCACTTGCTGATGTATGTGAGGTGTTGAAATCAGGTAGTTGCGTTCCCTGGATCATCTGCTCTTTACTATCTCTAGATACCTTAAAGAGAGAAGTATTGTTATCGTCAAAAGAGTTTAACTCGAGATTAAATGTCAACATTTTATGACCAATCGGGCTAAAGCTTAGTATCTAGGGTTTTCATAGGGTTCCCCAGAGAAGTTTTTGGAATTAGGTATCCAAGACTATAATTATTTAAATAGTTTACATGGTTTTTGATTTTAGTCACTATACCTTACTGTGTCAACCTTGTGCTTCTATTTACTGATTTAAATTAATTTTTAGCTATAATTAATACTTTCCTATATAGTTATTTTATATGATGTTGTCGTTTTATGTAGTTTTCAGTTCTTGCCTTTCATGGGTCTTGCAACTGTTGGTTAGCCCTATAGTAATGT
The DNA here is from genome assembly GCA_902151425.1 of Timema shepardi. Lineage (NCBI taxonomy): Eukaryota > Metazoa > Arthropoda > Insecta > Phasmatodea > Timematidae > Timema > Timema shepardi. The sequence goes on along the minus strand of CABFVX010000173.1, from coordinate 294,104 downwards.
AAATTTGATTCAATACGTTACAATATTGTCAGAATGAAGATAGTGGATTTGAATGAAAGGCTCGAGCATTCGATAGGAGAGGATGTTAAGGCCCTTGGCCCTGTCGAGTGCAAATCTAAAACCTATTTCGTGGGATGGTAACGTGAGGGAGAAAGGCGTGGCATGACTTCACAAGCCGACAAAAGTAACCTTCCGCGCCAACAAGAAAATATGGATTACGGAAACCGTAGGTGGCGTTAGATACCGGACAGGTCTCGCGGAAAAATCAAACGTTTGTAAATATCAGTTTTCTAGAGAACGAGTGAAATTTTTATGTTAATATTTTCAACGCCCCTTCTAAGATAATGTATCGATGTGTTTTAATTGTTACATTTTTTTATTTTTTGTTATGAAGCCGGAAGTATTCTATTGAAAAATATAAATTTTAACCATATTTTATTACTGTTAAAATAATTGAGGTGGTGTTTATATACAAATTATAACTTAATAAACATTATTCTAGTCTTGAACAAACCGTTTCCCAAAAGAACATTCCAAAACAATAAAAAACTCTTGACGATAACCGTTTGTTCCCACGGCTCTGCATTTACACGCCAAAGAAAAGGGCTAATCGCCTTAAACCACGCCACAATGTTAAAAAAAAATGGTACGGAAATCCGCACGGACTTTCTCGCTCTATTGTTTAAAAATGGAGAAATTTACTCAAAACTCGTAATATATGTGAAACGAAATAATATACACTAGCAAACCCAAGCATAAATTGCACTATACTTACGTTAAAAATCTTTTCAGTCCCGGTTTTAAATTTTATAGTTTTATTTTTAAAGAATGTCCTCATTTGTATGTTTGGCCCAATAACAATGATATATTTTGGGTCCACAAGGGTCAGCACATCATACCAAAATTTCGAATTCCGGTTAAAATTTTAACTTTTTATTAGGTGTTTCACATCTTCATGTAATCGCATTTCAACTCAATTCCTCATTTATAAATTTTGACCAATAAAAAATGTAAATATTGACTATTGAGTTTAAAATGAAGGAGATAAATTATTGTTGTACAAACACTTTTCCTAAGAGGTTAAAGGAAAAATAACAAACTTTTTTAAATACTTATTTATATTTAATTACTCTATGGCATTACAGAATTATTCGGTCATAACTTAAGTAGTATCGCTCTACAACTAAATCATTATTATTAGCACCGCGTCTTACTACCCGTTGTTACACCCTCTCAGTTCTTTACCTCGTAGCAATAGGCCACTAACGAAAATACTACAAGGATAAGAGGGAATAAGCTAACATAATAATAATATAGAGAAAATAGCATCAGCAAGAGTTAAATATAAATATTAATTTAATTCATTCAAAAACAACAGACAGTAATTTAAGTGGCCTTAATCTATCTAGTAGAACGAAGAAAAACATAGTTGATTACATTATCGCTAAAGAAGATTAATTCAATTATACCAGGTTAGCTTTATATCAATAAAGCTATTAAAACAACTATTAACCAGATATATTCATGAAATATAAAAAGCTTGAAGAGCCTTTCTACCTGTTACAAAAGCGTCTGAACATCTACAGACATTACGAAAACATATACTCTTCCAATGTAAAGTTATAGGTTTATATTCCATACTTTTACGTTAAATATCACGAGAGAGTTCTAATTTTACACAAAACGAAAGTACCTTCAAGTACTACAATATACATTTATACTACAAATATTACGCAAACTAACACGAGAGTTTCACACCTCAAACCTAATGTAAACTCACGCGGGACTACTTGAATCTGCATCATTCAAGTACTGAACAAATTCTCACAATTGATATACTAAGTTAAAGAACATTTAGAAGTTTGCCACATTTTAAATATAAATATATGCGAAGAATAGTCAAATTTACGTTACACAAAATATTGGAATGTATATAAATGATTTTAAATGTACAACAACAAAAGCTAGGATAATACGGATAGTAAATATATCCAGACTATTAAGATAGATAATATCAATAGGCCTATATTTCAATTAACATTTCGTTAAGTTAGAACAGCAAACATAGAGAATTTACAAACATCTTTAAGAAACAATTCCTTTAGTGGCGACACGAAACTGAAGTTACTTTTAGTTTGAAAATATTATTAAATAATGCCCATAATTAATAAACAAATATCAGCCTATCTCGACTATAACACAATTAAATTAAATAGATAAAGTTCCATAATTCAAACTTCTACGAAAAACTATAAATATTTACAGAGTATTATAACTTTCCTACACAGTCCAGATTTTTGGAAGTCGTCTCCTGACGATATAAAATAATAACCACAGTCCATCCACCATGGCGTCGATTTCAAAAGTACATTATAAATAAATATTACATAGGTCCATCCTCGATGGTGCCGAATTCAAAAGTCCACTTATTTCTTCCACACTTTCATGATATAGTGGTCCTACTGCGTAGTTATGGTAGGGGGAAATAGTTCAAACTAAGTCGGTGACGTAACATTTTGGGAGGATCACGCTGTTTTTATCACGTAGGCCATCGTGATTGTTGGTCGCTGGTTGGTCATCCCGCTCCGTATAGACGATACTAGGGTTTGTTGTCAAAAATATTTTTAACTTCTTGGCTGCTGACGTCAGAGATCAGGTGATGGTTGCTCAAACCGATTTCTTTTTTCTTTTTGTCACTAAGTAAATACCCAATGCACTGTTGCAAAGAGTGATTACCTGACCTTCAAGCTCAGGACCCCGAATGTTACAGTTACCTAACTATACAGGTATTTCCTATTTGTTATCTTGTTAATGTGCCTTAGAAAAGATGTTATTTGTTAATGTGTTTTTATTTTAAATGGTCCAAAATATACTATGCTCTACGATATGTCAAATACGTTTAATTTGGTGTAATTTTTGAGCTCCGTTGGCGGAAATTATTATTCTCGAAAAACATTCATGATTTGGATTTATTCTAATTTTTTAATCGGCTTTTTAAATAAAAATGCAAGCAACTTAAAACAAATTAAACAAAAAATGGTTCATTGAATATTATGATACAAAACAAATAAGCTTATTTAATCATATTAATGCTTCGACAATCTTTTGTAAAGTATTCAATAGTATTTTATTATATTAAGGTACATTTTTTATTATTATTATTTGAATACTCATACAAATAAAATGTAAAAATAGCAAATATCTTAACACTTTTAGGAGTTTGAAAATACAGTGAAACTTTGTTGAAAATTGTAGCTAGTTTTTCTTTTTTAACTTAAACAGTTTATAAACATTTATTAACTGCCAAGTAAAGACTTACATTACATACACTTGAACTTTGGAATACATGCATTGATCATTTAAACACATTATCCTATAAAAATGATTTAATCATTAATGTTTTTAGCCCTAGAGGTTAAATTTTAGTAGTTGGGAGGATAACTTAAATAAAATGTAGGCCTACTCATACTAGCTTGAAGAGAGGATGGTAAAACCACAGCTATACAAATATCTTGGAAAACTATTTCAATTGAACCCGGTTGAAATTCGACTGTCCCTGTCACCAGCAATACAAGCTATTGCGAACTCAACGTATTAGATGGTGTGATCACTGGTACGGATTGGAGCACACAGCAAAATCGTTGTTACATACTCATGGAACAAAATGTAGTTTTAATCGTATTTAATTGATGATAGGAACCTTGCAAAATGCCATTGCGAACTTTTGAAAAATTAGTGTGAACCCTCCTTTAAAGTAGATTTTCTATAAAAAGAGCATATTTTTACTACATAATTTCGTACTAGCTTATTTTTGTTCACTACAAGACAGAGTAGTAAAACTGAAGTTATTAATTTGAGGTAATAAAGCTTCCATATACGGAGATTCGGGGAAAATCAGTTTAGCTCAACTAGACATAAATAAGCTTGAACCACGGGTGAATGTTTTTATTACTTTCTATAATTAGATTTTCATCCTTCAGACTGTATCATAGTGTGATTTAAAAACATAATATAGGTCCTGTGATCATAATCAATATCTTAAATGTTATTATTACTACCTTGTGTGTCTGAGAAAATGGGCATGCGAAATTCATTGGCAATCAGTCTTTGAATTGATTATATTTTGTGAACGTGAACATATTTTTAAAATTAAATTTATGACCTCTCATATATTTTTATTATATAACTTGTTATAAACCTCATACATAACGAAATAGTAACTGTTGTTTTAATTGCACAGCTGAAATGGAGTTTTAAAACACTCATGAACAGATTTATTTTTAGAATTGTCCTAAAAGTCTATAACTTTTAAATTAAATTAGAGACGTCTTAGAAAATTTGTAAATAAATTGATAAGTTATCTTCTATATATAATTTAAAGTCAAAATGTTGTCTTTGGGCTAGAATTTTACCCTGGTTTCCCTCAATCTTAGAGTAAAAGAATAATTTAAGTGCCAGTTTCATATTCAGACTAGGTACGCCGCAAGTGTGGTGCTATACTAAATTGAGGACGTCTCCTACCTAAACTCGAGTGAAATGAGCCAGTTTAATATACCATACTGGCCATTTCCATTCGCTTTTAGATAAGTAAGTGTCTTCATGTAATTAGCATAGCGCTGCACTTGAGGCGTACTAGCTAGGTATGACTATGAAACTGGCCTTAAGTCGTATTTGGTCCCATGAAAGTTGTAAGATTCAATTTCCCTGCAAGCGGGTGCCAGTGAAATATAATGCCACCACATTCGGGTGACACTATATTAATACTATATTTAACTACATATGGGGTTCTTATATCACTGTTTAGTCTAAAATAAGACATACGTGTAATTGATTAGTTTAATTCACTGCCGTTATGAGGTTGAACAATTAGGATTCGTGATTATATATCACACATGCTGCTAATTCCCTTTATAGGGATCTTTGCCGACTAGATTGTGCCCGGCGTGGTATGTTTAAGGTCCTGATTAAGATTCCGTGATTTTAATGAAAATATGTATTCTCATGACGGACAAGCGCCCTGACCTTTCGGCGGCTACCAAGCTAGTGCCGAAGCCTACGCTTTCCAATAGGTATATACTGTATATATAAGAAATCTTAGTTTTTAGAACATTCCTTGAATAACAGGCTGCAGCCGTATTTATGTTCCTCCCTTGCTCGCTTTTGGAGAAGATTTAGCCTGGGTCGCCGTGAGAGAGAGAGAGAGAGAGAGAGAGACTAAAGGATGTTGCATTACGTTGACATTTGCTGCCAAAGGTATTGTTACATAAGTGAATTAGCAATATTATCACGTTTGGTCAGATCTTATTAAATTAATCAAACGGGATGTATAAACTATAATTATTATAAATTATATTCCGGCTTTAATATAGCTTATACTTACAAATGTTGCTGTCAAATCATATACAATGTGTTTCGGGAGGAATAACAAATATTTTTGGAAGTTGTATTATTGTTTATTTTGAGTAAATAAGTTCATATCAACATGTTTCCCAATTCTAAATGGATGAGGATATACAGCTGTTTGCAGTGGTGGTGGCTCAATGAAATCAACAATACCCGAAACTCGCATTGGCGGTCCGACAAAAATCCACATGCAACTGTGAAAACAAATTTTCAACGTCTCGTCGAGTCGTTTCTTTGTCAAAATGGGGAGATATGATCGATAATCAAGTGATGAGTTCCTGTTTTGTTAAAAAAAAAAAAACAGTCATCTTACAGGGCCCATTTATCTACAATTTCTGCAAAACGAACTTTCAGTACCATTGGAGGAAATTCCCTTGGCTGCAAGGCTTGGTATGGTCCTTCAACAGGAAGGAGCTCCTGTATATTACAGTCGTCAGGTGACACAATATCTAAACCTATCTATCCTGGATCGGCTGTTGTGGTCCCGTTCGTTGGTCAAGGTCTTCAGACCTCACTCCCTTTGATGATGGTTTGTGGGGATGGATGAAAAGCAAAGTATGCGAAGGAAATATAGATACAAGAGACGAATTGCTCGCTCGCATTATGGATAGTGCTGCTCTGTTGAATAAATGCCAAGACAACCTCAGAAGAACAACACAAACTATTACCACAAGAGTTGCAAAGTGCATTGAAGTTGGCAGTGGGGTTTTAGAAAATTTATTGTAAACTACACATTATTTATCAATTATTTGTGTTTTATATTATCATTCGAACAGTCATTAAATACAAGCAACTAACTTATCGTTCTTTTAATACTTCTAATAGTGGCTTTTAAGCGTCAGTTTCAAACAGCTGTATCTCCGCATCCATTGAGAAATGGACACATGTTTACATGCACTTTTTCTATTAAGAAAAATCAATACAACAACCTTCCAAAATATTTGCTATTCCACCTGAAACATCCTGTATTAAAAAAAAATCTCGTTTTGGCTATTAAACTGGGGTGTCTCCAGTTTAAATAGAATTTCAAAAACCATCCATAAAAATAAGGAAAGTATATGATTTTGTAATTTAGTTTCTGTGTTAGACTCTTACGTCTACAAAGGAGTCTACACTACAATGATTGTCTTAATAGGTGACCTGGCGGTCTAGGGGTAAGGTGTCAGACTTCTATGCTAGTGGCTGGGGTTCAATCCTCGGTCCCGGCAAAGATTTATCTGATTACCAAATCCTTCCTTCACCTCTGACAAGACATCTTGGGAATGTGAGGAATGCCAGGCCTCCACCGTGGTTCGGATTCCACGTTAAACTGTAGGTCCTACATTTCATCTCACAGTCACCCTACCATTACACATTAGCGTAAGTGCTTATAACCCGAACGGGTAGTAAGACGCGGTGCTAATAATAATAATAATTGTCTTAGTCTTGTTTGCTGCTAAAGACTCACGTGCATAGTATTATATTACACTGAAAGAAGTGCCGAGACAAGTGATCCACACTATAGATTATTAATAAAATACCTTAAAGATATTTATTCCTTTTTATAAAGATTTTTTCAACGTCTAACTGAAAAAAAATAATGAGAATAAAACTACTTTGGTGTCCAAACAATGCTATTTTCATATATTTAAATTTATTTATTTTAATGTTAATATTAATACCGAATACTGAATTATATTAATATTAATACCAAATATCATTTAACATTATAAACATTGTTAGGACGTGAACACCTTTCCACTGAACAATGTTTCTTTGACTACCACATATTTTTACCCAGCCAGCTATTAGCTATCCGCATAAAATAACTTTTTTTTACACCACAATAACTCCGAACTATTTTTAAAACAAATTAATATACACGTATATTTGATTAATTTTTTTATGTTTATCATAGTACTTACAATTATTTTATATTTCTAATTGATTATGATCGGGGTGTTTTGTTTTACACATTGTAATTTATCGTCCTCTCTCCATACGAATAGGTAATTTAAGTCGTAGGTTTGTGTAACCCTATCCATAAATTATTTTTCTTGCATATAATGTATTTGTATTAAAATCTTGCCGAAATTAAATTAGAAAGTCATTAATAATAACATATTTAATATAGAAAAAAGAGCCTGTATCAATATTTTTAAAGTAATTAAGTTTGACAATGAGTATTAACACAATTTTTGTTAATACACCCAAAGACACTTAAGGTTGTAAAAAGAGTTTAAATGTTTTAGTTTTTTTTTATTTCCTGAGAACTGGGTTGGCTAGCAAACTTGCTCATGTTGGCCACAATAGTCGAAACTGCTACTGTTCTTCTGAGTGATTTATTGTTGGATAAGATTAATGACCACATCTCCGCACACATACACACACGGACACACACTAAAGCACTAAATTCAAGAGTTCAGGAATACGAATGGGTCCCTCTCGATCCTGAAAGTATTTTGTGTGTCTATTTTCTCATTTGAAAAGAGTGGTTGCCTTAGTAATCTCGGAAAACACCCAAATTAATTTTGTTGAAACTTCACGTAACGTAACAACTTAATATTATGGTACCAAAACCGAAATGTAATTATTTAAGAAGAACAGCTATCACTATCCTCGAAGGAAGCTTTGATGGCTATTTACCTTTACAAGGATCAATAAAACATTACAGTCCGATTAAAAATATCGGGCAAAATACATGTTTAGATTATTTTTTTAAGATCTTTTGCTCTGACGTGTTGAGTAAAATACTTGATACTTCTAATCATTTTATCTTCAAATCAATCAATAACAAATCGTCCTATTTCTTTTACCAAATGGAAGGAAATATTGTAATTTGTCACTGTCTGGGAAACCTATTTTTATGCAAAGATTTTTTGGGTGCAATTTCCTTTGTTCGCTTGGAATTACACGTCTTCGTATTTTTCACTTTATTTCTATTTCTGCTTGAAAATTAAGAAAGAAAATGAGAAATGCCAAAAAAGCAATCTGGGATTCAATTCTAAGGGCTTCTAAAAAACCTTTTTTAATGTAAATCAAAAATGACAGATACCTTGTTTAGAGTACCTTAGGAAGGTCTAACAGATGGCAGCACCAAATCAATTTGAGTTAAAATTGTACCTTCACCTTTACCAAATCTCCCCCCTCCCCCTACCTATACCCTTTATATAGAGAGTATCCCCAAAAAATGTATACACACTTTGTATGTTAATATCAACCATAAAAATGGGAATAAAATCAAAATCATAACGAGAATTTTAGATGGCATTGTTTTATCTGTGCGTTCAGTAGTTTAGTAGTGGTACATTCCGACAGATGGGACCACAATCATGTAAATTAAAATGGTGGAGTCGCGTTTATTATTTGAGCAACGTAAGAGAGGTACTTAAATCTTAATGGAAAACGGAGAATGTCATTGAGTAGCAAAGACGTCGTTAAGTGATTGTGAAACACCACCACCACCGACAAGGGTAGCAAGCAAGTACACGATTGCGTGACAGGTTTGAGGCTGGTGGAACAGTGCAAAATGAGAACAAGATACCGAAAAAGTCAACGGGCAATGAAAGTGTTGCGGTAGTACTACAGACACTAATACAATCCCCGAATAGGAGTAAGTCTGTTAAACAATGTTCTCACAACAGTGGTTTTTGTAAATTCAGCGTTAATCGCATTTTGCGGCGTGTCAAGTGGAAGTCGTACATTCGGAGACTACTCCATGCAATGAATGAGGACTATATAGATAGGTGACTTCCGTTTCGTGGATGGTTTTTGCATATGTGTGAAGAATGGGGAGATTTACAAGATTTAATGTAATGGTCTGATGAGGCTAATTTTATACTTAATGTTAGTTTAGCTCTGTCTCTGTTTACAGAGCTGCCTAAAATCCACATATAATGAAACAACAAACAGTTAATCTACCAGGGATACAATTGGTGAAATGTGGGTGACTTCCTTCACAGTGATGAATTAACGGCAAGGGGCTGTATGTTGTGTCTGTTCTAGATTTGCGTTAGTTTATAGGTCGTGTGCTGATATTATCAGTCGGTTCAAAAAGTGCACATCCAAGACCTCAAATAAATGGGGGAAAAAAATTGCAAGGGTGCATTGAGTAAAGTTTTTTCTAACATTGTGGTGTGGCTTAACATCCTCTCCTATCGAATGCTTGATTCTTTCATTCAAATCCACTATTTATTTTATTTTTTTTATCACCTCGTACTAATAACCGTTTGGGCTATACTATTATGTACTAATTACGCTAATGGGTTAGAAATGAGTAAGGTTGAATTTTAGAGGAAGTGTAGCCGCATTTGCGTGGAGATAGAAAAATAGTGTAAGAAACCATTTTGGAAAAACCACTCTCAAGTCCGTGGAATCATATGTCTATCTAGTTTTGAAAACAATAAAACATTAGGAAATGCAAGTCAATGTTTTCCATGTGCAAATAGATGAGTGAGTATGTATACTCGTCAGTGGAAGAGCGAAAGTGTTATAGATAGATAAACAAGAAGCCTCCCAAGGTGAGCTGCTCATTTTGTTTCTTCTCTTTCTATTTCGTAAATGGTCGTCTTAAGTGTGGTTTATTGAATTATAATATAAAAAAAAAACTCCATGGATTGAGCCCATGATCAAGCTATACCAACCGAGCGGCCGCCGCAGTTAATAATAATAATAATAATAGTGCTAACATTTGTAGATAGACGGTGTCATGTGGTCAGAAAAACGAATCTTACTGCTGTTATCAGTTTCTAGACTGGTCCAACTACTTATTTATTTAAGTAACTCCTCATTTGTTCGCACGAAACTGAGTTTGACCCCGTTCCAGACTTCGTCACAGAAAAATTGTGGAAGCACTGAGGATCGAATCCAGACCTCTAGATCTGTAGCCAGGAACTTTGAAAAGCGTTTGTAGTTACAGTAGCGTCGTATACACCTTTTACACCAAATATATCAGTTCTACCTTGACAAACACAACCCTATCTTATAATATACTCCAAATTACACTACGGAATAGCATGTGAGATAGGGCCATAAGTGTAATCCGTCAAGGTAAGACTATGTTTCATTGTAAAAGGGGTGTACAAAACTACCGTAATTGAATTGCTCATGTGACAAGTTAAGATGCAACCCACTTTGAAAAATAGCTTTTCGAACTTACCAAGTAGACAACGTCATTAAGGTCGTCATTACGTATCTCATCGTGCTGGCTCGGCAAGTAATTTTCGAGGTTGCAACACACTTGTCCATATAGCATAGGATCAGATCATTTTACACTATTTTGAAGTCAAACGGGGGAAACCCTCAAATTGGGAATATTTTTAATTTGTTTCAATATTTCTTTCTAATTTTATACAGCCAAGCATTAGACCTCTAGTCAATCGTTAATTTTCTAGCTACATAGTTTAATTTATGTTATTTTAAAGTGTTATGCTTTTTCATGTGTAATTTTAATTGTTAGTCATGTATGTGACCTTGACTCACATTTTTAATGGGTCATTTTTAATAATTTTCTGGTATCTTATAACTTATGTGTAATTTTAAATTATTAATTTATTCTAATTGTTAATTAATCTACATATGCTCACTATATCAAAAGTCTGCAATTTACCATAAAAATTTTTTTTTTACTTTATATTTAAATATACCAATAATTTTCACATTGAATTCTATTAATATTAAAAAAAATTGTATGTTGGTTCATTGAGTGCTAGGAGAACTTCTCAATTTGACAAGATATTAGATTAAAAAATATATATCGATAGGCTACTCTCTCTCTCTTCCCCCCTCTCTTCCTTCCTCTCTGCCTCTCTCCCTCTTTCTCTCTCTCTCTCTCTCTCTCTCTATATATATATATATATATATATATATATAAATGACATGTTAAAATACTTCAATATTATAATCAAAGTAAGCCTTACAAATAAGAATTACCACTACCGTAGTTGGAGGATGGGAAAACCACAACAATACATCATTTGTCAAAAACCACCCTCAGTTCACTGAGCCAAGATACGAACCTTTGCCTCCTTGTCAACAACTATCGAGAGCTATCTGCTAATCACGCTTGTCGGTCTGGCCAAACCCTAAGTAACGATTTTCAAAGCCCTTGTCCTATGCAGTCTCTTTTGGCTCGGGCCAGTGAAATGGTAAGGGGGGAGGGGGCGAAGGGAGGAAGGGAGGCGGGATGAAGGAGATAAGAAGGTGGAGTTATTTTGTTGTTCATTACATACATTTATCATGTGAACAACTCGCACGGATTCACGTCAGAGATTAACGGGCCAAGACGTAACGTAGCAACAACACAAGGCAAGCCTTGCACGAGTTCGGGGCTGTTGCAGTAAATATGTATGGTGGGGGTCGACCGGCTCGCCAGAATTCAGTGGGAACGAGGAAATAACAAATGGGATGTTATGAACTAAGCAACAACATTTTCAACTGGAACGATATACTCTCGTAACTGAATGAATGAAGTTTGCGACCATTCCAGACTTCATCCATCGTAGTTTTATGTTAAAGTGTGATAGAGACTTAAAGTGCAATAAATAAACGACATATAACGACAAATAAAATTATAACAATACACATTTTTTATAGTTAAATCCCGTGGCTATAATAAGAGACTCATTAATAAATTTATGGTATATTTCATTTTATTAATATAATTAATACCCTCTTCAGTGGCCGAATGGTATAAGGCGTAATTCTTGTGTTAGACTGGCCTTCTGATGGCGAGAAGATCGGGATTCGAATCTCGGTCGGATATACTGAGGGTAGGTTTTTCAAAAATATGTTTTCACTCTTCGTCCACGCAAAGGTGGGTAGATTACCTCTAAAACGATTCTTTTACCCTAACCATTAGAATAAATATCATATATACGTATAACCTGAACCGGTAGTAAGATGCGATGATAAAAAAATTAATTAATTACAATCCAATTTTCATATAAAGGATTTTTACAAAGTACAAACATGTTTGTTTTCGGCCTAAACTGATAATATTTTACTCTCTTATTATTTTTATTTTCAAGCTATTGAAAGTACATAGCAAAAGTGACAGCTACAGATCACATTAGTTTATGCATGCATAGGTGGAAGAATACTTAGTAACTGTTAGCTGGCTGAAAAATCCCGCCTTTGAAAATTGTACTGTTAGGTCAGTCTCATATTTACACTTTTGGGCTAAAGCTGAGGAAGATAAATTGATAAGAAATGTACCTGCATTTTATTGGAGGGAGAGTGGGACATAATTTAGGATGAAATACACTCCTGATAAATCAAGAGGGGTTTACGCATTAACTAGAAGAGTTAAGAATAAATATGATCCTCCTCGGTGGTCGCATGGTATAAGGCGTCACTCTTGCAATAGAATGGACTGCAGATAATGGGGAGATCGTGGTTCGATCCCGGTTGGGTGTACTTAAGGTGGCTTGAATTGTTTCCCCGCGCTCTCCACGCAAATGTCGGTACATTTCCTCTAAAATCAACCTTTATCATACCTAACCCACTAGCTTGATTAGTATTTAGGCATAACCCGAACAGGGAGTAACATGCGATGCAAAACAAAAAGAGTAAATATACCCAATTCAATGGCCGAATGGTCTAAGGCGTCACTTTATTGTTAGGCTGGCTTGCTGATGGCGGCAAGATTAGGGTTTGAATCCCAGATGGGTTTGCCTGGGGTTGTTTTCCTTAAATGGTTTCTCCATCTCCTTTCACACAAATGTTGGTAAATTATCTCTAAACTGCTTCCTTCCTCACTCCTACCCCATTAGAGTAATTATAATAGGGTTTATAATATGTATATAATATGAACGGGTAAGAAGACGCAGCGATTAAATTGAATAAAATAAAGATTAAATAAAAACTAAATAAATCATAATGAACAAGGTCTATTATACTGAACATAGAACTAAAAAAAAGCTTACATATATATCTACTTATTAACCATATTATGAAAAATTTATTCCCTAAACTGAAGTTAAAACCGAGACAATTCTCATTAAAAAAAAATCACACATGTTTTAAAATGTTCCAAATTTGGAAAAATAGATCTCTTCCAAAAAATACAAATTACACCAAATTAGTGTAGGCAAAGAGCACAATACAATTGTATTTAGAAAAAAAATCATCAAAATACAAACTTTTTGCCAAGAGCTTGCAAAATAAAAATAATAATACAAGCCTTAAACAATATGTCGGCAAAATTTTATGTTATTTATAGGAAGTATATTTGTTTAATCGCTGGGCCTATTTAAGATCGGGACCTAGATGGTGAGGGCAAGAATATTTTCCAATAAAAAAATGTCCAAAATAATATTTCATGTGATTAGAGTATACCAACCAAAATCTACCCCCTTTCATGATTTCGATTGGACAGTATTTGGACGGAGTGTCCTAGCAAAACTTGTGTATATTAAGGCGGCCGCCTCTGACAGCGAGAAAGTATCAATCGCTGCCAAACCTCACGAGTTAAAATACAATGGTCTGTGTAGTTTTATGAAACTACTTTTCTATTCAGTTTAAGCTTATACTCCCTTTCACCAACCACCTACAGCCATCCTTTGTCATGTCAACAACAAAGAGGGGCTTTAAAACTACAAAACTTCCTATCTAAAGGTAAAGAGGAAAGCTTGCTGTTAGTTCTCAACAATTTTGAAATTTTCTGTTGTAAGCCTAGCAAAAACAACTTTTTTTTTTGGAGTAAGGCTAAATATAGAGCCCTTTTCATCACACCTAGTTTTATATCTCCTCAAATATGTTTAAAAAGTACTTGAAAATGAGCAAATGTCATATTTTAAATTATTTATAAAACTCAAAAAATAGGGTTGTTAAGGAAAAGTGCCCCTTTGTAAACTTTTTCGACTTTATTCGGGTGTGAACCATATTTTGAAATAATTAATCGTAGAATTAAATATTCCTTTTGAGCTGAACGTCTGAGCGACATTTTTTCTCTTAACGAGGTGTCCCTCTTAAGCTTAATAATGTATACGTGTTGTTTTAGGGGCATATTTTATTCATGCTATAATAATAATGAGTGAAAATAGTTGTTATAGGGTAGTTTTATTCATCTGATAAAATACATTGTTTATTTTTCTATTGCTCTGTCTTATTTAAACGTTATTTTATATGCTCTCTAATGTATCTAGTGGAATATAAATTTAAATATTTATCATACCGATCTTGTCGTAGTTGTAGCTAAACCCTTTTCTTTCAAAATTAGCTGATATTATTAAGATAAAGGTTTAAATTCACAACCAGCAACGCTCAGAATGAGATATACATTCTTATCTACTGGTGAATGTAGGTGCATTTCCTTAAAACTTGCTTTCCTAATACTTTTCTATGTCTCTATATTTTTTGCTCCCCCTCTAATTACCCATCAGGGCTATTCATGTAGCTACAAAAATGGGTTAGGGATAGACAAGAAAGAATTTGAGTGGATACCATTCAGGTTAAATATCTTCAGTATAACGGGCTGAGTAGAAGTTTCAGAGTGTTTGTGGTTTTAATAGTAAAACACTTTTTTTGGACAAAATAAATCAAATTTTACTGTAGAAATATAGAGTTTAATTTACTTCACTTAGTAACTAGCAAGAGTTCTTAAATATCTGTCAAGAGTGTCCTGGAATTTTGATTTTTTTTTTCTTTTAATTCAAAAAGTTTCTCAACTAATACCGCCATTCTCATGACACATATTCAAGAACTTTTGATAACACCGTGAGAAGAACATAAATCTCTATGTTTCTACTGGAGCAATATTTTATTTATTTTGGCTAACAATTTTTTTTGCCACAAAAACTGAAAACACTTACCTTTTCTCGCGTCCCCTACATCTCCACCATTCGGTATATAGCACTCTAGCGGCGTATGTTATATTTGTATGTATACATTCATAAAAGGTTATTTATATTATTTTAAGGAACTTGGTTTATTGACATATAATATAAAAACAAACTCCATGGATTGAGCCCGTGATCAGGCTATACCGACTGAGCGGCCGCTGCCGTTAGTAATAATAGTGCTAGCATTTGTGGATAGAGGGTGTTATGTGGAATCCTATGGCTGTTATCAGTTTCTAGACTGGTCTCACTACTTATTTATTTAAGTAACTCCTCATTTGTTCGCACGAAACTGAGTTTGACCCCGTTCCAGACTCCGTCACAGAAAAATTGTGGAAGCACCGAGGATCGAATCCAGACCTCTGTATCTGTAACCAGGAACTTTGAAAAGCGTTTGTAGTTACAGTGGCGTCGTATACACCTTTTACACCAAATATATCAGTTCTACCTTGACAAACACAACCCTATCTTATAAGATACTCCAAATTACACTAGAGAATAGCATGTGAGATAGGGTCATAAGTGTAATCCGTCAAACTAAGACTATGTTTCATTGTAAAAGGGGTGTACAAAACTACCGTAATTGAAAACGCTTTTACTTCAATATTTAATTTAAACATGTTTTTAAATAAACTAAGTTTGTAAGAATAATATAAATAATCTCTTATTAATTCATATATACAATACTACCTTGACGAATTACACTACATGATGGACTATAAGCAAGAACCGTTCAGGTTAAACGAAGTGTACATCTCGTCCCAGATCCTAAAGTCACACCAATTACTAGAAGCCCAACGTGTGTGCATCCCCTGCATACTGATGGGTTGGTACGACTGCTTGGTATTCCCTGCTCGGCCCGCCACCGTCTGATGTACATAACCTCTTCAACGAGACGAATCAAACCCCCATGTTTTATGGCAACCATGTATTTTGGGTCTGTTCCCATACCATATTTGTCTTCTTCGAGCGAGCAGAGGGAAACGAAACAAGCATTCCGAGTGTGTTGGTTTTTAAAGTCTTGTAATGGGTATTTTATGATCTGGTAATTGGAAGTTGTGTTAATCACACCGTTTTCAACCTGTTTTTGTTTGAACTTCATCACATTCTTTCAGAGTTAAACAGGAGTCAGAAACAAAACGAAAGTAAACAAAAGTATAAAGTGGGGTGTTAGTTAATAAAAAAAATACGACGTTGTTTACTTGTTTCACTCGTTTAGTGAAAGAATTTTAAGTCCAACCGAGTTAGCAACATTTGAAGGGCTGGTAGATATAACATGGTCAAGATGCTGGAAAGTCTACGTAGCGGTGTGGGACTGTGAAACAGGCTTCTTCAATTAGTGACCCAACCGCATCGGTGGACACGAGGGCTGGACGTTAACCCACACCGACGGTCACGTGGTTCTAAATGTCAAGCTCATCAAGTCTAGTTTGTTGGTGATGGGGAGCTGGGACGATCTGAGGATGTTTATTATCTGAAATAACTACCCACACTTGATCCATGCGAATGTGGGTACATTTTCTTTAAATACTATCTTTATCATCAGTACCACATTGACGTAATTAGATAAGTATACACCCAACGGGTAGAGATATTCCATGGAACGTAAAATACTAATTGTTTATCTAGTTTTGTTTGTTGGCTGGTGACGCGGAGTTCGGGGTCTGAATATCTACTTGGTGTATTAAACGGGTTTACCACTATCCGTAGATGCAAATTACGGCACAATTCTTATAAATTCTGCCTTGATTATACCTATTTCAAAATTGTAATAGAATGTGAATAACCCGGACACCAGCTTCGGTGGCCGATTGGTTTAAGTCGTCACTCTCGTAATAGCCTTGGACCACAGAAAACGGAGAGATTGGGGTTAGAATCCCTGTCGGATGTACTAAGGGTGGTTTTCCCTAAATAGTTTTCCACTCTATCTCGACTCAAATGCACAATTATTACATAGGTGTATAACGCGAACGGGTAGTAAGATGGGGCGGAAAAACATACATACCATTCTTATAAACAGCTAAATACTGTTTCACTCCCTTTTCATGTTATACCTTTAGATTGATTATTTATTGTTATTATTATTAGCACCGCGTCTTACTACCCGTTCGGGTTATACGCACTTACGCTAATGTGTAATGGTAGGGTGATTGTGAGATGAAATGAAGGACCTACAGTTTAACGTGGAATCCGAACCACGGTGGAGGCCTGGCATTCCCTATTTATTGTTCACACAGCATGTAATACGTTTATTTGAATTAAGTTGAACATTTTAGGATATAGCGTAATAGTAATTTACCTACATTTATAACATATGTTAATTTTCCCTTCTATATTTAAAGGAGGGACTTGATTTAATAATGATAATAATAATAATAATAATGACCTTTTTTGTTATTGCTTAAGGCTTTAGTTAGCATTATTTTCCTTCTGACCAAATTTTAGATGCATGTACATAATTAATACAATATAATATGCTTATAATAAATATATAATTATATCATATACATATGCCAAAAATGTAGAATAACTTAAGATGTTTCATATTACCCAAACAAGAGAGGCAAAGTAAACAACTTATCCAAGTAATGCAAAACTTCCAGAAAAATCCAGAGTAAAAAAAACAAAACAAAATTATCTTCCTCTTTCATACAACCGGGTTTATATTTCTAGGTCAGACACGAGCAACAAACTGAGATTCTTTTAATACGATTTCCATACTCTGTCGTGATGAAATTTGCAACATTTTATTATACATGTGCCAAATGAAAGGTGTATCACAGTTTTTATGTTTTCATAAAATATTTTACGTGTTTTTTTCTTCTTCTTATGAATACAGATGTATTTAAAAAAAATAAAAGTATAATACAAGAGGAGTATTTGAATGGAATTTAATATGACATTTTTGTTTGTGCGTGCTAAGGTTCAACCCTGCCAAACAATGGCTACATCCCTACATGCCATAGAAAACGTTACGGACGTAATAAAACGTAAGGAGAGTTCGTTCGTGTCTTTCATACTGACACTATAAGAATCATCTTCATGGGTTATTTTATAGTTTGGAAATCTCTTTGAGTAACATTCTGAAAACTCACTTGAATGCCTTCCACACATAGGCCACGTCTTATTTGAATAAATCCGTGATATCTCTCGAAATTCCTACGTGAGAAAATACGTTTCCCGGAATTAAAATCAAATATTACCGGTAATAATAAAATACATGAAAATTTTATCATGTATAAGCCGAAGATATAAATACATTTTCAAAATCATGAAATATCAAACTAATCGATTTTAATATAATAAAAAATACTTACTCCAAGAAACAAGGAACTTGAAATATATTTGCCGCACTTATATAAAAAAACACCACCTATCTAATAAAGCTAATTACACCCTATCTCTTTAAGATACAGTCTAGTGTTATCCTCCCATCTGCGTCTAGGTCTTCCCAATGATTTCTTACCGTTAGTTTTGCTAGTCAGTACTCTGAACATGGTTCTAGAATCTCTCATTCACGCTGCTTATCCTTCTCTCACCGTAAACTGTGAGACTTGATTATCCTAACAATGTCTTGTGATGAGTACAGGGTATGTAATTCATCATCATGTAACCTCCTCCACTCCTCAGTAGCCTCATTTCTTTGTAGACCAAATTTTTTCTTAAGTACCTTATTTTCGAACAACTTTACATTATTTACGTCATGTAAGATAACACCCACACAGGACAACCGGTAAAACTGTTGGTTTGTATATTCTGAGTTTTACATTTCTTGAAAGCAGGCGAGATGTCTACAACTTATAATAAACTATTGATAGCCTTTTAAATAAAAATGTAAAGTGGTTTGAACATACTTTTCACAAGTAGGCTACGCTTAAACAATAGGGTCTAGTACTGTGTTTATTTATTATAGAATATTAATGTTTTAGTAAATTTACTGAAGTAAATTCTTGAAACTAGTAACATATTTTTGAGCTCTCTATTTGACTTATAAATCTCAAAATTTAACCGACCAACTTAAATGTAGATATTGTCTCTATGGGGAAATTTTCAAGAGCGTGTGTCATGACTTTTATCCAAATGTATGTTTCTTAAAACTTGATATCTCATGTGCAATATATAATGAAAAATTCTTAGCATTACAGGAAACATAAGCCCTTTTATTCCTAAGTTTCATACCATCGTATATAAAGAACGGTCTAGTAAGAACAGGGTTATAAGAATTTACTGAAAGTACTTTAATATATTCATACACCAAGCCATCGAATCTTCAGCTGTCACTTTTGATAGTCGAAATATTACTAATCTTTGAAATAACACTAATAATATGGTAAAATGTTTTCAAAGCTAAACGCGAAAAATAAAGCATCCATTGTGTTCTACTTTTGCTACATTAGCTATATTAGCTAGATATAACAACTAACTGGGATGAAATTAATATGAATGGTCAATAAATGAAAATATATCAAGATTTATTACGTGGATTCATGATTATTCATGATAATTTATCTTTTGCGTTATTGAAATTTGACTCTCGCTAAGTGATAAACCAATATTACCTTAAGTTTAAGAAACTTTATATTTTTATTACGTTTGATACCAAAGTAATCCTCCCTCACGATTTCCAACCGATCCTCCGGACTATCCACACTTAACTAAACATATAGGATACGGGGTAGTAATGGGAATTTAGAAGAAATGTACCCGCATTACCATAGAATAAGAATGTAAAACTATTTTTGTAAACCACACTTGGTATATCCGGCTGGGACTCAAACCCTGACCTCACAATCACCAGCAAACCAGACTATATAGGGGGTAATGAAGGTATTTATAAAGGAGTCCCACATTATCGTGGAGAGATTATTGAATCGAACCTTGAACACCCCTACCTTATAAATGGTAATTCAGTCTATTGCGAGACTGACGCCTTAGTCTGTATACTTAATTTTGACATAATTTGTTACCAAAAACTACGTGCTTCATACCTACTGGCTTACTATTCACACATAAGTATTAATTAGTATTGTCAACACAATTTAAAATGTATCAGTCCAATAACACTCTTCCAATACCAAATGGATTTTTTTTTTTCAATTTTCTTGAAACAATTTGTCATTTAAAATAAAACAAGGACATTTAAATTTGCAGAAATCCCCTCTCAATGGTCGAATGGTTTAAAGCAGTGGTTCTCAACCGGTGTTCCGCGAGTTTGTTACAAGTGTTCCGCAGGTGAAACAACATTTCTAGTGATGTTAGCTACTATGATTCTAACAACTGATAACCGCTACGTACGTTGACTTATAAACCAATAGAATATCATATTCCTTGAATTGAAAAAGGCAGCTAGACACGGGAATAAAATCCGGGACCTTTGGCTTAGTACATCCAGGAATCATCCCGTGCCCTGAGGTTTTCCTTATTCAAATTTTAAGGCCGAGTCTATGATGGACGTGCGGAAATCGTCTTATACAAAGGTGTGCTCAATTAAGAATCGTGAGCTATCGGATAACGCAGCCACCATCGACTCGGTAGTTGGCTTTATGCCGCCAATAGTACAACGAAAAATGTACAAATGAGCATTTTATGATGTATTGAATAGCTAAACTAATACATATCCAAACATAGTATTCATTAAATTGAATTTTGACACCTGGACACGGGTGTTCCGTAAATATTTCTTATGATTAAAAGTGTTCCGTGAGTTCCAAAAGATTAAGAACCACTGATCTAGAGCGTCATTCTCGTGTTGGACTAGCCTGCTGATGACTGGTAAATCAGGGTCTGATCAGATATATGTGTACTGAGGGTGTTTTATTTTCATAAATGTATCACCACTCTCATTCCAAGCAAATGCGGGTAGATTACCTCTAAAAAGTTTCCTTCCTCATCCCTACTCTAACGTATAACTTGAACAGATATCAAGCTGCAGTCATAAAATAATTAAATAAAAACACCGAGATGTTTGGGATAGGGTTTCTTATATGCAATTTAAATACCATAAAAATAAAACAAATCTGTTCATTCTCAAGAAAATATATTAACTTTAGTTTTATAAGAAAATATTTCTCCTTTAATATATCATAGCTTCAAAGATGCTTACGAAAACGAAGGGCTAATACGATCGGCCACATTCTCAGACACGAGATTTTGACCAAGTTAATTATAGTAGGATAATATTGAGGGAAAATATCGCAGGTGGAAGACTAAGGATGGGACACATAAATAAGCGGGAGATGTTGGCAAGTGCAATTATTAAGATGTAAAAAAAAAAAACCTGGGCTCAGGATAGAAATAAGTGGAAAGCTTCAATAAACCTATCGGGAGATGGAAGATGAATGTTGATGGACTTTAAATAGCAGTATTGCTACTATCATAGTAAGTATAATAAAATATATTTTATTATGCTTTTAAAATAGGTTTTTTTGCAACTATAACTATCTATTTATATAATAAGCCCTAACTTTATGACGTTTGTTTTATCTGTGGGAATATTTTCACAGCTGCCCAGTAACACGACTCAATATTATGTTACTATTTCAGTTCACAATTTTGCTTTAGTACGAAAGAACATACCATTAAAACAATAATTACTTATGCACAATTAGATCAATCCACATCGATGTTACCACGATCTAAAGCGTCAGATTAACAATAGAGATCAGAAAGCCCGATGACAGGGAGGTCAACATTCGAATCTCTGCTGGCTGTGCGGGGGATGCTTATTTAACATGAGATCCATCACCTTGCCTTCCAATCTAATTCCACAATAGTGAGGTTGTATTTCCTGAAAACCCCCACCCTGTTTGTCCCCACCTCATAAAGATACACACACACATACGCACGTGCGTGAGCGTGCACACACACATACATACAGTAGCCCCATGGCTTCTTTGGTGCTGACTGACAGCTTTGAAACGTTACCAGACCAAATTATGTATACCTACGCCGGACCAAATGATCTGTAAAAACATGTGTTTAGCAGCTGTCACTTCTGATGGTCGAAATTTAGGTATATACATAAATGTTGACTGTCAGAAGTCAGCTGTGAGCTGTCAGTCAGCACCAAAGAATTAATGGGGCTACTGTACACACATACATGTATACATACATACATACATACATACATACATACAAATGCACCCATATACATTCATACACGTACACACACATACAGTGGTTTACTATTCATTTTGGTCATAAGCATATGTATTATTTACGCCAAGGGGTTAGAGATGAGGAAGGCTTGATACATTGGAAGTGTACCTACCCGCATTTGCGTGGTGGTAGAGTGAAAAACAATTAAAAGAAAAAAATCTAAGTACACCCAGACAGGATTTTAAGCTCGATATCCCAATCATCGGCAGTCCAGTCTATTTCCAGATGACGCCTTAAGACCACGTGACCACCGAAATGAATGCAATTAACCAGTGCTAGAACGTAAAGTTTTTATTTCTAGTCTTAATACCCATCCAGGGTATTTACGTTTGACTACGTTGTTGGTCTAGGTTTGAGGAAAGCTACATTTTGAGATAACGTATCCCCGTTTACTTAGAAGGATAGTGAAAAATAATAAAAAAAAAAACACACACACTCTAATTACGATCTGTTGGGATTCTAACCCTAACATTCCCGTCGTCGGAAAATCAGATTATACAATCTCGACATTTAGTCCATTTGCCCACTGTTGCCGGTGAATATATATTAATAGCTTATCGACTAGAATATATCAAATTACTCTAAATAATATCCAGTCGGATGAATAGTTTATATCCCAAAGTTAGGTGATCCTTTCTAATATATTAAAGTTCTCGAATGTGAACTCACCTGACCGTTGACCCAACATGTCTGGGATCTTTTCTTGCTGAAGCCATCACCACTTGTAGATCGTGACGCTGAGTTGTCAAGGTACAAGGACGTCAGAAGGTAGGCTCATATTTGGAATAATTCTCCGCCTAAGTAAAACACCTTACCACTTGTTGCGTTATCTGTTCGGGTTGTTCGTAGGCCTATATCTATTTATCATGATAATGTGGTAGAGATAAGGATGTTACAGTTTTAAAGGAAATGCACCCTTATTTGCATGAATGGGAAATCATATAGGGAAAAAACCCCACCCTCGACGAACCCAACCTGGATTAGAACATGGACCTCTCCATCACCGTCAAACTAGACTAAATGAGATTTAAATTTAGAACTAGATCTAATGATAAATCATCAATTTTAAAACTGGGATATTATATATTACATATCAAAGTGTGAAATAAAGTGCAATTTTCTTTTAGATAAAATACAAAGAAGCCCATTAAATCTGCTTTGGTGGCAACATGGTCTAAGGCGTCACTATCATGTAATTCTGGACTGCAAATAATAGGGAGATTGGGTTTCGAATCCCAGTAGTGTGTGCTGAGGGAGATTTTTTCAAAATGGTTTTAACTTACCTCCACGCAAATTAGGGTACACTTCCTATACATTAAAACTTATCCACCCCTAACTTACTAGCGTAAATAGTACGTATGCGTACCTGAATAGGTAGTAAGTTGTGGTGCTAAAAAATAAACCCATTGATTGAATTACAATGACAAACCAACTAATTAATTTTGGGAAACTGTCAACCAATCCGTTCCACCCCCATCCCTGTGGTTGCGTGCTTAAGGGTAGATTCAACTCTAACGTGGAGACAACGTTTTTTTTACCAATATATTTCCTACCGAATTGGATATTGATTCAGTAGATTCAGTCCACGTCTCACTTATTCAAACTCTTTCTATGCATTTGAGCGGTGCTGTGAATATGGTTATAATATAAGTAAAATAGTAAGTTGTGTACACACACATATATATATATATATAAAACCCTGCTTTTAGTATGAGCATTTAAATTTCCATATACTCGGGTGATATCTGGCCATACGGACACATACCATCGCCACTGAGGGGGTTTGGAAAGGTCCACATTTGGAACCTTCTGATCAGGCACTATATTTCAAAATGATGATTTCCCAGACCCTTTCCAGGAAGTTGTACATCATATAATTTAATTCCAATGTTCTCATTCTATTTATTTAGGTTGAATAGCTTACGAGGTGATAATAACAGTAGACAGTAATAAAAGAATACATCCAACATAATTTTACTTTCTTATGTAGAGTGATGTAAGTATATATATTATAATAAAATCCATATATATGGTGGCTGTCTGTCCAGAATTGATAATGTTCTACTATTTTATTGGTGATATTTTATAAATATTGTCTGCAGCCTTATATCAGTCGGTAGTGTGTCTGTCTACTGAGCTAAGGGTCCCAGGTTCAATTCCTGGCATGGCTAAAATATTTATTATTGGTGAAATTTAGGAATAACTTTTTACAATGACGAATTAACGGGTAATTAAATGGTACACATGCAGATACCATGAAATGTTGTATGAATAAGTGGATGTGTATCCAGCAATTTTTATAACTTTCAGATAAAGCTCTTCCTATGAAATTGTATTGTATAGTCTGATGTTGGTTGGAAGAACAGTAGAAGTTAGTTACTAAAGTTACTGAAACCATTTTAATATTTTCATACTTCAAGTCATGCTATCTGCATCCATCACGTTTTAAATATATTATCAATACCTTTAAAATAACACATAACAAAGTAAAATGCTATTGTTATTGGTTACAAATAAACATGTTTGAATTTTCTCCGCTGTTCTTCCAACAAAAATCGGGGTATAGTTATTCTTATTATTATTATTAGCACCACGTCTTACTACCCGTTCGGGTTATACGCACTTACGTTAATGTGTAATGGTAGGGTGATTGTGAGATGAAATGGAGGACCTACAGTTTAACGTGGGATCCGAACCACGGTGGAGGCCTGGCATTCCTCACATTCACGAGTTGGTATTAATACACGTCTTGTCAGAGGTGAAGAAAGGGTTTGGCAACTATACAAATTTGTGCCGGGACCGAGGATAGAACCCCGGTCCTCCAGCACAGAAGTCCGACACCTTACCCTTAGACCGCCAGCTCACCTGTGGGGTATAGCTATACGTGGTGGATAAAATAAATAAAATATCGTGATCGTCAATTTTTATATATATATATATAAAAAGGTGCTAATCTATCTCGAGATGAGTGTGTGTAGAAGTAATCAGGATCCTGCCCGTGTTAACAAAACTAATGTCTTCCATCATAGAGCATGAGGCCCGGCCACGGGACGCCGCACGTTTGGTTGAAGGTGTGTCTCGACGATTACTTTACACCTCACCTTTATGAAAACATCGGGGAACGTGTAATTTTCTCGTCAGTAATCCTGCAATTTCTGTATACAAACAACGTGAAGGGCAGGGAAACGAGAGGAGTGTCCGGGTGTTTGGAACAAGAGAGGCTTGACTCGGTCTCGGAGGAGCAAATACCCGCTTACATTGGCTTCATGGAAACACTCATTGCCGACATCAGAGAAGGGAACAAAGCCAAGTTTACATTGATTTGATGGAGTTACCCATGTTCAAATCAAAGAAGATGACAAGCCACGTTTACATAGGCCTTATGACATTACCCAAGTTGAAATCAAAGAAGATGACAAGCCACGTTTAGACAGGCCTTATAGAATTACCCAAGTTGAAATCAAAGAAGATGACAAGCCACATTTACATAGGATTTATGACATTACCCAAGTTTAAATCAAGAGATGACAAAACCAATCGTACATAATATTTATGAAATTACCAAAACTGATATCAAAGAAGCGGACAAATAACCATTTACATAGACAATTAAAATTACGAATGCTGCTCGGATATAATATTGCTAAGAATTGTTTCACATGCTGACCTATTAAGGAACGTATTTCTGATTTATTCTACTCATTAATTGGCGAATTTATTTCTCCACGACCACCAAGTTTAGTTTTTGCAAATATTTGATCAAGTTATAAATCTAACCTAACACCAAACTATATATTTGTTAATTAATAACTGTTTTCATACCAACTCATTAAATGTGTGGTGATATCGCTGAGCACACGGACTAAGGCATTATCTTAATTTAATTTGTTTGGTCGTTGACGGGCAGGTTGGGGTTCTTCCTATGTTTTGGATGCACTGAGAGTGGTGTTCCTAAGTGGCTTATCACTATCTTTCAAAGCAAATGTGTGTACATATCCTTTAAAATTCTTCCTTACTAATAACTATTTAATTAAAGTGATTAATATAAGCGTACAACCGAAATGGGTGCTAAAACGCATTAATAAAAAAAGCTTTTATTTTCATTTATTCAAGGTATTTAACGTGCACTTTCTGAACAAACTGATTATATCAGTACACGATTTATAACTCACTACACGACTTATAAATTAACTTAACTATAGAAAAGACATATCAGCCATTCCCCGGCCGTTAATTCATTACCGTGAAAGAGGAGACCCACACTCTACCAAAAGTTTTTTTTTTGCCATAGCAGGTATTGAAACCGGCATCCTTAACTCAGGAGACACACATACTACCAACTGAACTAGGGTGAGGTGTCTTCAGTTTTATAAGTCATAGATGGTAGCGTATGCCATGTTTTAGTCGAGGAGTTTGAAGAAACGTATGGAAAGGGACTGTGACGGCAGGGAGGCTGGATGCCTCCAGAAGCTAAGGAGTAACAGTAATAGTAGTAATAAAAGAAGAGCAGGGCCCTCAGCATCTGTTGTTGCCATTGTGGGCACGCACAAGGTTAATTATCTAACTTCACTAATTGTAATGCTATGCTCGTTATCAGATAATTGGTTTCTACCAACAGGTTTTCACAGGACGCAATAAGGTGTGAAGGGAGGTAAAGATATAACTTTCCCTAGACCAATAAAGCCTGGTTCACAGCTTTCCGAAAGAGCTTGGTGATGGCGAGGGGGAGAAATCGATTTATTGAGCATACTACCGTTTGGTTAAACGCATTGTGGTGAATAAACATGGTCATTCATAAAAAAAAACGCATCGGTGGGCACGTGGGCTAATGCGTCAGCCTCGTCTATTCTAGTTTTCTGGTGACGGAAAGAGGAAGGAGAGGGGGAAGGGGGTAATGATGTCGTGGTTAAAATCCTGACTGGATCTACTGATGTATTTCCCTTGAATGTTTTTCCACTCTATTTCAAAGCCAAACGTTTTCATACTTCCACTATTTTAATTAAATGCGGATTCCCGGACGGTTAGTAAGAATTATTATAAAATACTGAACGTGATCTAAATATGGTTTTTAAAGCATTCTTTATGGGGGAGGGGGGAAAGTCCAATTTTAACTCAAATTGAGTTAGTCCTATTGCTGCCATAATCTGTTGGACAATCGTGAGACCTTTCTAATGCACTTAAGATACCATAATTAAAAGGAGATCGTGGCTAAATGTAATTATGGATTTTTGCCATTTAATAGCTAATGATGTTATACAAGCTTCGAAACAGGTTGTCTACACCGGAATCATCTCTGAGGGAACTGCATGGTCTCTATTGGCAAACGACGTTGCCATACTCTTGTTTTCGTGCTGTCAGTCTTTCCTCGAATATAATTATTTATTTAGTTCAATTTAATTTTTCCAATATTATTTAAAAATATATCCTATTAACCGATTTATTTATCTCACTCTTTTTCTAGCATCATCCATATACATTTTATGAATTATCGCTGTAAACTGGTTATTCTGTAAGTATTTTACTTAAAATCAACTATTGCTATAGTAACTTTTTTAACATTCTTTTTTTCTCGGGTTTCAACACGTTTTATATTCGTATGATTGTACAATTTATTGTTATAATAATTATAGTGTAGTAGTTTAGTCTTCACCATTTTATGAAATCCAAGACCTCACAACATTGATAATGATATTATTTATTTTGTAATAATAATGATAATAATAATAATAATAAACCATGTGCTTTTATTCACCATTCAATAACAGGCTATATAATTTTATTATTATTATTATTAGCGCCGCGTCTTACTACCCGTTCGGGTTATACACACTTACGCTAATGTGTAATGGTAGGGTGATTGTGAGATGAAATGGAGGACCTACAGTTTAACGTGGAATCCGAACCACGGTGGAGGCCTGGCATTCCCCACATTCACAAGATGTCTTGTCAGAGGTGAAGGAAGGGTTGGGTAATCAGATAAATCTATGCCGGGACCGAGGATTGAACCCCGGCCGCCAGCATAGAAGTCTGACACCTTAGCCCTAGACCGCCAGGTCACCTTGATATATAATTTTATTCTTTTAATAAACTAATTTACTAATATAAGTCATCATTATCTTGCCTTATTAAAACTTTTACGTACGTGATTTTTTTAAATATGCAATAGCAACACACACATTTACATTCATGACATCCAGTCTTCCTGAAAGGTTTACACAACAGAAATTGAACCATCAACAAAAGCTACTTTTTTTTTTCAAACAGAACATAACCCGTAGCTTTCCCCGTACGCTCAAAGTGATATATTCCTCTTAGGACTAATTAAGTGTTAGCCACAAGTTGTCGGTTTTTTTACCCCCCCCAACCACATGGGATGCCACATTTACGCGTTCACACCCGACCGACATGTATATTGGCTGGCAAAGATTCGGTGTAGTCTAGTGTTAAGGGGCGTGGTTCGCACTCCTATAAATTAAAGCATTAACTAAGTATGTGTACAGAGGACTCCAGTGGCGTGAACGGGTGGGAAGAGAAACGCTCGGATAAACGATAAAAGATGAGACAGTTATGTATTACAAACTAATTTATATTCAAGCGTACTTTTTCCCCCAATGCGTCTTATTACCTATTAGGGTTAATAACACACACTAATTATGCTCTTTTTAACATTTTAATGGGAGTACTGTATTTAATATGAACTTTCTGAATAGTTTTATTATATCCACGTGCGACTTAAACTAAATTATCTAGAGAATACACCAAGCTCAGCCCCCTCACATTAGTTCATCATTGTGAAAGGTAAAATACACATTTGACCAACTATACATTTTTAGTCATGCTGGGATTTGAACCCGAGACCCTTATATCAGCAGAAAGACACACTACCGGCTTAGTTAAAGTGTTGAGCAGCTATGCTAATTTAAAACTTAAGAGGATGGTAACATTTGAGAGAAAATGCACCCGTAATGTAGTGGATAGAGAGTAAGAAGCCATTTAAGAAAATAAACCTTAGCACTCACGACTGGTTTACGAACCCCAACTTTCCCAAAACTGAAAATCTAGACCAACATTGGAGTGACGCACTCGACCATGTGATCACGATGCGGGTGATAAGCGTAATGGATTTACCTTTAATTTGATTAAATTTGTAAATTTATTCCGAGCTACTTTTTTTACTAACCGTCCAGGTTATAACCATATCTACGTACACTAATGTGGTAAGGATGAGGAAGGTAGAATTTTTAGAGGACGTGCACCCGAATTTGCATGGAGGTAAAAGAAGAAACCATTTGGAAAAGAACATCTAGCTGGAACCGGTTGGGATTCGAAACGCCACCTTATCGACAACGACAAATTAGACGACTGATTACTTAGTCTGAGTGCCTAACGATGTGGTAGGTTAAGAGTGGAGGCTGTTTTATTTTAGTCTCGATTTGAAATAATTTGTTAAATTAATTTTATGCTTGTTGCACTTGTTCACATATTATTATCTTTTCCAGGAAATGAAAAAAATAAAAAATAAACTAGAAATACTTTTACAGCCTCTAGCCCTACCGGTCCCTTGATAAAGAGGTCAGCGCACCTGACTACCAACCTAGGGGTCTCGGATTTAATCCCCGGCTGCTGCCACGAGTAATTTTACCGAAAAGGGAATCATTCCAACGGTCACCAGAATCTGGTTAGCCAGGCTTAAGTTAAGTTAAGTTAAAAGTTTCTACTGGTTTCATACCCACATATTCATTATCATCACCACCGCATCTCATCTCATTGGGACATGGAAAGAGCCTTCGCAGTAAGGATGTACAGTTAGTACTCTTGACCGTGCCCTGGGCACCTGTACCCAGTACTGGCTAATTAATCATCCCACTAACTGAGCTATAGATTGATGCGCCCAGATACGCACATATATAATATCCCTCCCTCCCAACCTTGGCAAATATGTAGAACTCAGGTCAGATAATACATACAAAATATTTACTTTAAACTGTATCTAATAATGAGCAGGATATAAATATGTTTTGAACTGTCTTAGTAAATGTCTTTATTGTGGTGCATATTTAGGGATTTATACAATTTTAGGGCATTTAAAATACATACATAGAGCATATAGTAAGTATTTTAAAAGGTTTTCTGGATTTTTTTTTAGTTTTTATAAAATAATAATAATAATTAATAATCATAATAGGTTATAAATATACATGTATGTGCAATGTCTAACTAAATAATATTTGTATATATAATGTGTTTAAAAAAATTATATTGTATTTTAATGATTTGGCCAATAATTTTAGGCGATTTTTGGGGAGTGTGGTGTTAAAATTAAAAAAGCTATAGTTAAATTATTAGCTCATTACTTTAGTGCATTTTTCGACAACTTTTAAAGTCTTATTTCCATTAAAATGTAGTTTTTTAAGGCATAAAAATCCGACTCTTAGGTATAATAGAAGGATAAAGTGAACTGTAATATCTTATTGTTCTCTTGGAATTCATATTGGAAACCTGGGTGAGACTTTTATGGAATTTTTAAATTAAATAACATACGAGGATTCGAAGTTTATTATATTAATCCGCTTCCATGTCTAGTCCTAAAAATTAACTTGTTCCAGTTTTTAAGTGTATGTTGAATTTATTGCTAATAGCTTAG
Organism: Timema shepardi; assembly: GCA_902151425.1. Classification (NCBI taxonomy): domain Eukaryota; kingdom Metazoa; phylum Arthropoda; class Insecta; order Phasmatodea; family Timematidae; genus Timema; species Timema shepardi. The sequence continues at coordinate 263,081 of CABFVX010000173.1, read as the reverse complement.
TATTTCCAAACAACCATTAAATATTTAACATAGATCTTTATTTGATATGTAAAACAAATATTCTGATTACATTATTATTATTATTAGCACCGCGTCTTACTACCCGTTTGTGTTATACGCACTTATGCTAATGTGTAATAGTAGGGTGATTGTGAGATGAAATGGAGGACCCACAGTTTAACGTGGAATCCGAACCACGATGGAGGCCTGACATTTCCCACATTCACAAGATGTCTTGCCAGAGGTGAAGGAAGGGTTTGGTAGTCAGATAAATCTATGCCGGAACCGAGAATTGAACCCCGGTCCCCATCACAGAAGTCTGACACCTTACCCCTAGACCACCAGGTCACCTGATGACCTTATTAATTATCAATGATGTCTTACTTTTTAACTTAAGTGGTTTGGGTAAGATTTCCGTCCAATTTCATCGGAACCGGTATACACCCCAATTTTTTTACTCACTTTCTCTAGGGGCCATCCTTAAATTAAGTAAGCCCTTTTATTTTCATGATTTTCAACCCTTCTCCCCCAGCATAAGGAATTGTGTAAGAGTTTCCACCATATACCACCACCTCCATTTTACGTAATTTTTTTACGATTTTGTAAATTAGATTACTTTAATAACTATCTTATTTTTATATTCGTATAAGTTTAGGTATTAAAGAAAGTAAAATTAAATTTTAGATCATACTTTAATTGGAGTAAAATTAGGTTTAAGCGAATGAAATATAAATAAAAGTTAATAACTATTAATATATTTATTTTCTACAATTTTTTTTTTTCTTCAGATTTTGTCTAACCATAAACATTGATAAAAAACCTTTTGTAAGATGGATTCTCACCCTCATACCCTCATACCCCCGTAATATAGGGTAAGAAAATACTGAATCCCCCCTCCTTCTCAAAAACATGTATTTAACTTAAAGACGGCCCCTATTGGTAAGCTATATTGTGGATTTTTTGACCAAACCCACCTCTCTTTTTTTCTTGGATACGCTAGATATCTGGAAAAGAGTGCCCCCTTCCACAAAAAAAAGTATCATAATTTATGAAGAAGATGGCTTCAAACCACTGATAACAAGACTGATACTTATGATAGGGAAGAATAGATAGACTTACTCTCTATTATATTGTACCATGGAGTAAAGGTTGGATGTGTGCGCTACGGTTCTTTAATATGGGCTAATGAGGTTGTGTTTCGTACAGTAGGCAACTCTGGCCTGTGTAAATCATTTCCTTCTATGTCCCAGAACAGCTATATACCAGTCCTAGTTTCAGACTGCCTTCTCTCACATAATGTAGAGAAGGAAGTTTGCTCCTTCTACGCAGAAACGTATATTTAAACTCATCGGTACCGTAATTGGTGTTGAAACGAGAGAAAATACAGTAGGAGTTCACTTTTAATGCCCCATTCGTTATTTTCAACATTGAATTAACTGTCGCTCTAACATTATATATAAAAGGTACAAAGGGTTAAATGATGCATAAAATATCGTTAACCTTAATTAGTTAATTGTTTCATTTTGAGAAGTCGAATTATAAAATAAGAATCTTTTCTTACTTCATATTTAAAATAATGAATGAATAAGTAACCAACATTGGCCCACATGTATTGTGTATTCTCTAATAGCTTTTGAATTAAACGATGGTTTTCAACAAATTTAATACATACGAACTGTAGTAGGGATACATTAGTTTGATTAATCACTACGCTAAACATAATTATTAACAGCTTGATTTAAGGGATAAATATGAGTAAGGTAAGATAAGATTTTAAAATAGACGTAATTTATCAGGTGCAGAAGTAAAAAAATAAATAGATAACATAAATTGACTTTTTTTAAAAGATACAAAAATTTGGGTTCTAACTGTAGACATGGTTATTAAAATAAACAAATCAGCTAAACATAAATGTAATACCAAAATATATGGAGTTATAAAATCAAGTTAGAAAATGAATATTTTGTTTGGCAGATATAATTTATGAAATATTTTATCATACCTATCAATAAATTGAAAAGTATGTTAGACATAGTTTAAATAACATGAAAATTAATTAAATTAACATAATTACAATACCAAAGTATATGAAGTTGGAAAATGTCCGTGAGGATCATAGCTCTGGTAAGTTGGGATGTCATGACTATTTTAAAGGTTAGTCTAAACCATAAGTTACACTTGGCCTTTTTTAAATTTTTGTATAAAACCGCAACCAGATAATAAATTGACACGTTTTTGAGAACGAAGTGCTTAGAAATATATTTGGGCTTATGAGGGATGAACAAACATGAGAATTGAGAAAGCTACATAATGAAGCACTTCATGGCTTCTATGAATCCCCAAACATAATTATTAAGGATGATAAAGGCCTTGGTTTGGTGGTCAATTGGCGCGTATGGGTGGTGTCAGGCGTGTACACAAAGTAATAGTTATAATAATGGCGTGTCCGGGCTACATACATCTGGGGCTCAGTTTGCTGTAAGTTTAGCCAGTACTAATGTACCGTTGCTCAAGTGACGCCAAATGTACTAATCGTACATTCTTTTCGTGGAGGCTCTTTCCATGTCCCGATGTGATGAGGAGATGGTGATAGTTAATATGAAGGTGTGGAGCTTATGAAAACCTTATGGTTATATGGCTTAGGATCACACTACTTTACGTATTCTTTAGCTGTCAAATAAGGTTCTTTATATTAAAATTATACTGTACTTCTTTGGTTACAATATAAGAATATATGCGATCTCAGTATATGTATATGTTAAGTTGAATTCATTTAATAATTTTAAAATTCAAAATTTTAAAAAGCTTAGCCGTGGCGGGAAAATGAAAATTTATTTTGAAATGTGTTGCTTTGAAGACAAGTCAGGTTTAGTTGAGGTAATTGGGCGTGTGATGTCTACGCTTACTTTTTTCCGAGACGAACCCAGTTTGCTCAGAACGTATGTTGGTGAAACAGGCTGTATCCAAATAGTCTGAGGATCCTTGCCAAAGATATAGTATAATATTTTTTTTTAAATTTGTTCCTTAAATGCTAGATGTTTTTTTTAACTTTTGGTAAATAAAATTCACCTAGTCCATGAATCTTTCCTTATACTATATTTATTAAAAATAACCTATGAAATTCACAGTATTAAACAATGCTTTGAGACATACGGGTAAAACAAAAATAATATTATTTAAAAGTCCTTACAGCAACTACTAATAATTTTATTATTAATGAATCTTATTGAATTCTGCTAGCACTCGTATAGTTATTTTATAGTAAGTAAGTAAAATTTTGTGGATTCTTATAAATATTTTACGCCCTCTAAAAATACAACTTTCGCACCTGAGCCCAGTCCAAACCTGTTCTATTTGATGAATAGCATATAGTTTCCGAACAATTCGAAACGCAACGGTGACCCCAAAATGTTAATTATTATAGAAGCATAAAATTAATTGTGTTTTTTAGAAAAATATTCAATATTCAATACAAAATAAGTGTAAATAATTTAATACTTTGTGTATCGAGAGTCATCATAAGGTGCGTCAACTTGCGCAACATTCAAATTTAATCCAATTTTGGTATCGAGTATTATTTTACCACAGCTATTCCTCTACCGTTATATTATTTTTAACATTTATTTAAAGTGGTTTATTATGTTTTACGTAATACATTTCTATTTATATTTTATCCGACACTTTAGCTAGGTCGATAGCACGTGTGTTTGCCACGTTAAGGGTCCCGGTTTCGATTATAGGTAGATTCGGTAATTTAACTTTAGTAAACCGTATGCAAGTCATAGTTAAAATCCAGTTTGTAAGTCTTGTACTGATATAATCCTTGTTTTCATAAATTGTCCTTTAAAAATCCCCATCGATTTTTAAAATTTAAATGCTATAGTTTATGAAATAATATTGATGTACGTTCACTTTCTAGCTTGCAAATATATATTTTTTTAAGACTAAGAAAAAATACATCTGAAATGTTCTAATTAGTTCTCTGGACAAGTTTCAAAGCAATTAGTGTTGTATTGTCAAGTGAACAATATGATTACTGGCGACTGAATCTTGGGACTTGGGTTCTACTGAGGGCCCGGGGTTCAATCCTCGGTGCCAACACAGATTTATCTGATTACCAAACCCTTCCTTCACCTCTGACAAGAAGTGTATTAATCACAACTTGTGAATGTGGGGAATGACAGGCCTCCACTGTGGTTCGGATTCCACGTTAAACTGTAGGTCCTCCATTTCATCTCACATTCATTCTACCATTACACATTAGCGTGTGTACAACCCGAAAGGATAGTAAGACGTGGTGATGATGATGATGATGATGATAATAATACAAAGAAACTTCCCCTCTCTCTTGACTTGAATAGGTGTGGTGGGGGTTGTCGCCCCTTTCTTGTAATAAACCTAAATTTATGTAACTAATTACCGATTTATGACCCAGGGAGTAGGTTTACTCAATTGAAAATATTATGTATGTGAATTACACACAAAACTTGATTGTATGTTTTTTAAATCCAACTATCTACAAAAATGTTTGTTTTAGTTAATTTAAAAAAATATGCATAAAAAATGTATCATATACTCGTATAGCAATTTATAAAAGTGTCCATACAATCATAAAAAAACATCAAAAATATATCATTGGCTGATCTAGAACTTCGGTGGCAAATCAGTCATTTTTACTGTGTACTAGTAGCTATGCAACCGCTCCTTAATACTAATCATGTTATCTTGGAATAAATTTGGTTAAATGATATATTTTACATTGCTTTAGAATCAGAACGCTACGAAAGTGGGTTTTTAGGAAATTACTTAGAATTATCTTAAGAAATAGAATGAACAGTTACCAATAGGATAAACTTAAATTTGATGCACTCAACCGGGATTTGGATTCCAATTAGCACTGTGCTAATTCTTATAACGATATCTCATTTTTAGAAATTATATGATCGTTTTGTCAAAAATATAAAGACGTTTTATTTTTATCAAATTTCATAACTTTTAAAATAAATAACAGTTTTTCTTTTGTTAGTAAGCACATTATTTTAATATTATATCCGTATGGAGTGTTGAAAATAATCAAAATTGCATACAAAAGAAAAATACAAGTTTATAGAAATTTATACCGAAGATGATAAATGGCTACGATGTAGAGTTTTGTGTTCAACCCTCAGAAAATCATGTCAAACCGTTCATGAAAGATATTCTATTGAAATGGATCATATGCACACAAAAAAACTCAAAGGATTTTAACTAGACCCATAGAAAGTCATAGAAAAGAAAGAAAGAGAAGAAAAACGAAAGGAGAAAGGGAAGAAAGTAGAAGGGAAATTGCTGAGTCGAATGGTAAGGTAGAGAGGGAGGTAGGGGTCCAAGAAGTTGTAACCGTTGCCATCACGGCTCGGTTAAATCACCGTCGGGAATCCCTTGGCCGGTTTTGCAGGCGTTATGGAGCTGAGACCCCCCACCGACGTGCTAAGACTCGGAACAGTACGAGTTTGAAAGACATACCTTGCTACTTCTAGGTGATGTAGTCGACGTTGCAAGGGAAAAGCCACCGCCAAGTATAAATTCGCTCTATATATATATATCATTTTTTTTTCTCTGCTCTTTCTAAGATGTACGCCATTGCATTCGTTCGATGTTCACTTTTGTATATTTTGGTATGCTGCGAAATACGCTGGCTTGCATACAGGGAAAACTTTCCTTCAAATAATAGCTGACTTTGGGATGATAGGCTTACTTTTTTACTTGCTTGCTTACTTGCTTGTTTACTTTTTCAATTGGATGAATAAATATAAAATAAGCTGTCCCCTTATTTTTAATATAAAATTGTATTTGTATTAGGTATTTAATTACAGTGTCATTTATTCTTCAGGAAAAATTATGAAAACATACGAATAAGGCTTAGGATTGTCAAACTTGGCGAACATTTTAAGATTAAACATTTCTTCATCATGTAGGTCTTTTAAAATTACGAATATTTTCTTATTTCAATTAATTTCATTTAAGTGTTTGAATTTATTGGACTAATCATCACTGGGTCTAAAGTATTTAAATATAATCTAAAATGTATTTGAACAAAATTATATTGTTGAGAATTTAAATCCCCCTCAAAAAAAATTATTTTGAAGCAATTGGGAGAAGATTCTTGAGAATCTATTTGACCGTGATTTTTTTTTTCATAACGTTTTACAACTAATTTGGAATCCACGCATATACATATATTAACAAAACTAATATGATAGGGATAAGATTATATATAATTTATAGGAAGCTTATTCAAACTTGCTTGGAGAAGGAATGTAAAACCATCAATAAAAAAAAATCTGAGTGCACCAAAACAAGATTCAATCCCTGACGGTTTCTAAAACAGTAAGCCAAACTAAATGACCCTAACATTTATACCGCGTGCCCTTCCGGTGAGGGTAGTCTTATAATTATATAGTCTATTAAAGCAGGGATTCCTAAACCTTTTAGATCGGAGGAACCCTTGCAGCAAAAAAAACAAACAAAACATGCGAGAGTCTTTATAAAAATGTTAACACTAATACTGTGTGAATTCAATAAATATAGTTACATTTTACAAGTATAAAACAAATTGAAAACATCCCATGTTATGTCAGCGCCTTTGACAAATATCCTTTTTTCCAAATTTGAAAAACTTAAGATTCATATATTTACTGACGCTATATTATAGTGGGAAAAACAAATAAGTAATGCTATAAAATGGCCTCACGGAGCCTGAGATAACCATGGCTGAGCCCCCAAGGGATCTGTGGAGCACAGCTTATAAAAAACCGCTGGATTAAAGAACCAATCAATGCGCAGCACGTATTTTAATTTTTCAGTTCAATTTATTTATTTATCATGTAAGGTATTTTATGGTGTGGCTTAATTCAAGGTTAAAATAATGTGTCAGTGATGTGTAAGAGTGATGATGATATTTAAGTATAATTTATTGCTATATTTGTTTAATTCACTATACAGGGTGTAGCACAACCACCATACATGGCTTTAGTTGTGAAACCCCAAAAACCTATTGCGTTTGGCCGTCATAAATGGGCTGTGTTTGTGAGTGGATTACGAGCTATTTTCTCACGAATGTGATCAGATTTGATTTCAGCATAAATAAAACAGAATTAATATTGGCCTCGAATTCACTCATTGACCCAAACCATTAGACAAACTTACGCATGCGAATTCAACAACGTTAAAACAGTGTCTGTAAAGACAGATTGGTGGTAGTTAAAAAGACAAGTTGGTAGCTGTTGTAAAGACAGGTTAGTAGTGGCTAAGAAGACTGGTTGATAGTGGTCAAGAATACAGGCTAGTAGTTGTTGTAAAGACAGGTTGGTAGTGGTTAAGAATGCAGGTTGGTAGTGGTTAAGAATGCAGGTTGGTAGTGGTTAAGAATGCAGGTTGGTAGTGGTTAGGAATACAGGTTGGTAGTTGTTAATGAGACAGGTTAGTAGTTGTTAATAAGATAGGCTAGAAGTGGTTCGGAAGACAGGCTCTCAGAGTTCGGCCCCGTGTTTGTGGACTAACTTGGCCCTAACTGTTGAGGTGTTGCACTAAGGACCGATGTAAATGTTTCTTTAAGGTGAACGATAAACAGCAAGTGATGAACAATATGACACAACATATTGCTTAACTAACCAAAACTAACCTAACTTGACCTAAACTATGACACAACACGATCCTAAGTCTATGTCAAATGAGAAGGAAAGTTTTGTTGATTAATTGGGCCGAGTTTGTACGGTTTATGGGGCCGAATTAGTACTCTAGATTGAGCCTAAATAATACTGCCAAGGGATTTGTGGGAGTGAATTCGTAGTTCGCAAGTAAAACAAGGCGACTAAAAATATGTGCTGCATGCTTACCTACAGCTGGGCTGTATTAGATATACAGCCATGTAAGACAACCATATTACACCCTTTAGGCAGGGCCGTGTTTAAGGGGTGTTAAAGGGGGCAATTGCCCCCAGCCTCACATTCCAAGTAGTCACATTTCCCCCCAAAAATATTAAATTCATTCAGTGACAATTCTAAATTTCACATCAAATAATGGTGTAACTTACAATTATTAATAATACAAGCACTACTTACAATAAGTCGTCGCTTAGCGTAAGATTCCATTTCAGATTCCGGAAAACTTTATACTTATGTAATTTTCGATTTATGTTATTTGGGTAATGGGTTGTAGTTCAGTAAAAAACGCAACCATTGTTCTACCACATCCAGTCTACATACAACTAACAGTGCAATGGTGGCGCATTCTATAACATCTTTGCATGTCTAGCTTTCCACTATTGTAACATCACGCGACAATTTCAGAATTTCATAATTTCTGTGTTCTATTGATAAGCTCAACATGGAACTTGAGAATAGAGCTGCTTCCTACAAAGGAGTTGACACAGCATTTGGGTCTCCTTGTACACCTTGTACACCCTGTACACCAAGTAATGTCGAAGAGCTCAACTTGAGCGCTGATTAGTTGGTCAAACGATACTCTAAGGATCTGCAGACAGTTTTGAAAAGTGAAATATTACAGCTCTCTTATTTTCTAAAAAGAACTTTAGATTGAAGATGGTGTTTCTTTTTCCATTTAACGGGAGATTTTGCGACAGTTATATCAAAGTGATTTAATTGATGTCTTCCCAAATGCAGCTATTGCTATGCGCTTGTATTTGACATTACCAATTTGATATTGTGAAGGTGAAATTAATTTTCCAAACTGTCTTTTGTAAAGAACAGATTTGTATCTACAATTACACAAGGCAGATTAAACTCGTTGATGGTGATTTCTTCAGAACATGACCTGATGAACAACATTTTGTTTGATGATCTTATTAGTATGTTTGCCGTTAAGAAGGAGGGAAATAAATTTCTTTCAAAGTGTGTTGATAAACATATATTGTTTTATTTATATTGTGCAAACTGTAGTCTGAAATTAATTTTAATTATCTTGTGTTCATTTGTTTAAATGAACTTGCCACTTTTTCAACTAGAAGTGTGAAATGATTCCTTTGTTTGCTTAAGTGGATTGATTGTTTGCACTTACTAAAGTACAATTATTTAATGGGTTGATCAATATTTCACAAAACATGTGAAATTATTAGGTAACATAAAAACATATTAATATATTAGAACGGTTTGATGCTAAATTGAAAAACCGACGTACAAATGGGGGTCCTCAGATATTTTTTCCCCCCTCAGGCCTCACATTTCCTAAACACGGCCTTGCCTTTAGGCTTATAGTGACATAAACAAACATGACTACGAATTAATCCTATACATTAATAACAAACTATTATTTTAACCTTTAATTATGTATGCTACACTCTAAAAATACTATAGGCTTCCTCGTTATAAATAAAATTGAGCCTACACAAGGTATACGCTATAAAATAATGTTAATACACATGCGCTTATTTGTGGTTACGCCTTTGGCATATAATTCTACCATAATATTTCCACAAACAGATATATTGATTATCAAGATTTACTTTGAAGCTCGTTGTGCAGTTTTGTTTTTTTAGAAATCAATAGCCCCATTATTTTTACATGTGATTGAAATATAGCTCCAGAGGAAATATACACATATAAAACCCAATTCGGTACACCAGTCAACTAATTTTTAATGCAAGAGATGATCTTGAATCTTTATTTATCAAAATATTTAATAATATTACTTATAAATGAAGCCAAGCCCCTTGATTAATTCGTTTGTAAAAATCAATAAGGCTAGAGTATAAGGTGTTTCGTTTTACATTTACACTAGGTTAATAAAAGTCACGAATTATTATATGGGAAATTTAAAATTGTATATCTATATTTAAAATTTGCAGCGCGAATTGAAGAAACAAGAATCGCGTTCAGAGTATTGACTGGTAAACCCAGTGGAAAGAAGCTTTTGGGAAGAACTAGACCTAAATGGAACCTGAAAGAAATAGAATGCAATGAGGTGGACTGGATAGAACTAGCACAAGATAGGAATAGGGTGAAATGAGGTGAATTGGATGGAGCTAGTTCAAGATTGGGATAGGTGGAGCACATTTTTAAGTGTGGCAATTATCTTTCGAGTTCCTAATTTTTTATGGTTTGAAAAAAATGTAAACTTTAAAAATGGTTCATGATTTTATGCTTTGATATACCTTCTGATTAAAAACTAAAGTATTTCTATTGTTTAATTTTGCCACTAACTGTACATATTTATCGAAATACATGGTTAGCTAAAACGTAGGAAAGATAAAATAAAAAGAACACTTTCCCTGAAGCGTTTTCAAGTGATTACGATATTCTTACAGAACTTTGCTTCTTTATTTTTTGTGTGCTACTGAGACTCTCCTTTTCTTTGTGTTTGTGTGTGTGTTTTTTTGGTACCCCGAGGTGATTTCTGCAGGTCGAAAGAACTAAGAAACTTTATCCGTTTTCTTAACTCCCTCTTTTCTTAGGCTAGGAGAGAGAAAGAGAGAGATAGAAAGAAAGTACGAAGAAAAAAAAAGTTTTTTAAACCACTTTTGTCATCACCTCTACCCCCACAACCACCCAAAAAATATCGCAGTAAGTGTGCCACATTGGCCAGCCATCATGAGACGCCCGACTGGTTAAAGTTCGGGTCATGTCTCTGTCCCCTCCCCTACCTCCCCGACCCCCTTTTCACCCTACTTCACTCTTCCACCCTTCACCACCATCACCAAACATTCAAGAGTTCGTTTGCGCTGAGAGGAGGCGGTAAAAGGAGTATCCAATTAAAACTTATCGAGAGGAAGAAGTGTGGTTATTTGTGAGATCATTGCCTTTTACATGGGGACGCACTTTTCTCTGCTGGCGCCCGTAAACACCCTACTTGTTTACCTCCTTTAACACTTCACCGAGTTTGTCAATTCTTCGGCGATAATTGAAGAGCATACTTTCCCCAACCGAACACACCCACATACCACCTAAAAAAGGAGCTAGAAGTCATCCCCATACGTCAGTACCCGCCTCTGTTCATACTTACATGTTTGAGTTGCTAGTACGTTTTAGTGTTTGTGTGTTGTTTATTGAAAGGCTTATCCTTATTCAGTACAAACAAAATATCAATATCTCTGGACATTAATTTCCCATAGGCCGGACTCTTTGTCTAGTGGTCCCGAGTTTGATTCTTTGTGGCACCAATGGTATTTTCCCCGAAGCGGAAGTATCCCTATGGTTACCAAAGTTTGGATGGTAAGGGTTATGTTAGGATTAATACTTCTGTTGGTACTGCATCATTATCATCATCATTGGGCTGAATTAACCGCTCTACATGGCGTCCCAACCTCACTAGATGGTAACATATCCGCCACTGTCAGTAGAAAACCAGAATATCTAGCCTAACAACCCTCATGGCATACGCTAAAAAACAACAACTATACACATCTGGTGAAAGAAAGTTAATTTAACAATAAAACATTTTTGTTCATGTCAAGGGTCTAACATTGGATCCTTTAGTTAAGAAAACTGAGAAACCTTAACTCAGCTGGTAGCGTGTCTGTCTACTGAGATAAGGGTTTCGGGCTCGATTCCCGGCATGGCCGAAAAATTGATCATTGAATAGATATGGATGTACCCTTTTCACATTGATGAATTAACTGTCGGGGATTGGATGTTGTGCCTGTTCTAGTCTTAAGCTAGATTATAAGACATATGAAGCTAAGACAGGTCTAGCCAGCCGGCAATGAAAGATAAATGACTTGAATAAAAAACTGACCTAGGCCACAGGCTGGAAACAGTAGTGGATGTATAATAATTAGAAAACTCACCAACAACTGAATCAACGGGAATGTAGTTTGTGTGTTTGGAAATGAGAGATTAATACTTAAAATTGTACCTAATTGTATGAGTAAAGCTAAAAATCTTCATACCAATTGGCAAATTTATATTTCAAGGATATACAATTGAAATATATAACAAACAAAAATAAAAACAAGTTTTTCTTCTGATATTGACATATTAGATATTGATACTGTATTTCAAAAGGAGCAGCTGTATATCAATTGACTTGACCTATGAATACATGAACGTAGTTTAAGTAATTTCTATACCTTTCAGCTACTATTCGTCTTACTTCAGTTTTTTTAATCAACGTAGCATCTGTTGTAATTGCTAAAAAAGGAGGGGGAGGGTATCCCGGCCACGAAGAGTTTGATGGCGACTTTGTAGACCCTTTTAAAAGTAGGGGTAAATACAACGAAAGTGTCTTAATAAGCGATGGGTGTTTAATTATGTGAATGTACCAAACCTTGGATAGAGGTGTAATGAGGGAGGGGGTTTACACATTTATTTAGTTTTTTTTCTTATTTTTTCCTTTAGAAAACGGATTAAAACGATTTAATAGCATAATCCATCAGTTTGAGAACCATTTCTTTAATGCAAATGTTCCAAGACACATTAAATAGGATTATGATTTTTGTTATTGTTGCTATTACCGCGTCTTACTAGCGGTCCAGATTTTACGCATATATTTCAATCAATCCTCTTATTGGCAAGAGATGCGTAAAGAAACATTTTAGAAGTAAAATACCCACACTTTCGTGGAAGGAGAGCTAGAAATCATTTAGGAGAACCTAACCTCAGTAGACCTGGCCGGGATTCAAACCCCAACCTCTCCCGTGTTCAGCAGGCCAGTCCAACACGAGAGTGACGATCAATACCGTTCGGCCACTGAAGCGGATATTGTAATATTTCTTTTAGCATCGCGTCTTACTACCCGTACTGGCTATACACTTTGTACAAATTAAAACATAGGGGCTTATTATAAAATGTGTACACTGCAAACTCCTAAAACTACACTTTCGTGTTTATCAAGAGTTTGCTTTGTTCATACTATGCCCACTTCCCCCGATGCACGTCTATAAAACGAGTTAAATTGTGGATATTTTAAAAACTTACATAAAAACATAGAATTTAATTTGGGAGTGTAGGGGACGGGAGAAAATGACAAGTTTATTTACACTTTTGGGTGACCTGGTGGTCTATGGGTAAGGTGTCAGACTTCTGTGCTGGCGGCCGGGGTTCAATCCTTGGTCCCGGCAAAGATTTATCTGATTACCAAACCCTTCCTTCACCTTTGACAATGCATCTTGTGAATGTGGGGAATGCCAGGCCTCCACCGTGGTTCGGATTCCACGTTAAACTGTAGGTCCTTCATTTCATCTCACAATCACCCTACCATTACACATTAGCGTAAGTGCGTATAACCCGAACGGTTAGTAAGACGCGGTGCTAATAATAATAATAATAATAATAATAATAATTTACACTTTTATGGCAAAACATATTTTCTGGCCAAAATAAATAAAAAATTGTTCTAGTAGAAAAATAAAGTTTAATTTTCTTTACATGGCTATATCAACAATAATTCTCAAATATCTATCATGAAAATATTAGCATTTAATGATAAGCTCTTTTAAATGAATAGAAAAAGTTGTCATTAAATTCCAAGAAATCCTTGACAGATATTCAATAACTGAATGTATACGCTTGTATATACAAAATTTTGCGTCGAATAAACTTCATCTTGAAATAGAAAAACGTAAAATAAATTTTCTCTGTGCAGTTTTCCATTGGTCTATGTGGTGGTGTACTTATATGGAAACGTTCTACGGCCTAAAATTGCAATAAACTGATTCCAATATTTTTTGTTTTCGTTTAGTCTACTGTCCGAATATAGCCCTGTTGAAATTCATCCCAATTGAATGACTCAAACTAAGATCAAAAATTAAAATAAAAGGGGTGTGCACTTTTGGTTTTGTTAAGTATTTTTTTCTTTAGATATACTAACGTGTCATAAAAGCTATATATTATACTGTAATTTATGAGAAGTTATTGCTACGTTTCTACCACTTTTAAGTATGATACTAAAATACTTCTATTATACGGATACAACTCGCTTGAAAAGTAAAATGATAGTAAAAATAGAAAAAATACTGTGTTATTTTTATATCCGGCTATTAAGGGAGTCAAGATTGGATTAAACCTAGACAATATTTATAGCTTTTTTACAAACTTCAACAATTTTATTTATAAATCATGAATTATTGATTTAAAAAAATACGATAGAAACTAGCTATTTGTCATTATTATCACTATAATTGCATAAGGTAAAGGTTCCAAATATAGAACTCTCCCCTAATATGACTCTTAGGTTTGACCTGCTATGGCACACATATACTTCATTCACGGTAGGAGTTTACCTCTGAAAGGTCTTTTTTCCTACCAATATCCTACTATATAATAGATTTCTGGTAGGGAAAAAGGCCTTTCAGAGGTAAACTCCTACCGTGAACGAACTTTAAACACTAATGTGTAGTGTATTATTCCTATATTACCAACAAAGTAGAACAATATTTTAGTTTTAGTCTAGGGATATGTTTTTGGTTGTGTTGTGTCACAAACCTAGAGTGTTTTTTTTTATAAACCTTGGCCTTTTTATACGTGTTAATGGAAACATTTTTTTAAACGATTATGAATGTAAACCTTCCTTACCTGTATATCTTTATATATATAAGAAATTTAAAGATGCGAACTTATAAATTAATCATTTTATATTTGACAATTAAAAACAATTGAAGTTTTCTAAATTAAATGCCGCACTGAATAATTAATTTATTTATTCATTTGATTAAATTCAAGTGAACCATAAACTGATACGTGATGATTGTCCAGAAAGACAGAACTGACAGATGATAAATTTAGTTCGTTGACATGGGTTCAATTCCCGTGTCTTAAGCTGTCATTTTTCAATTAATCGAATATTTGATTTGTTTTAATTATTAAATATTAGGAGCCGAGGCTCGAATAAGGATTAGTGAAAATGGATCTGTATAAAGTGTGAATAGGCCTACCATTTTAATACCAGCATAACTATCTTCTGAGACGGCGTGGTTTAAGACAGGGTGGTCTAAAGTTTTTCATCCAAAGGCCTGAATATGATTATAAGTTTTCACCGCGGGACGAAGATATATTTAGTAATCTTATCAACTTAAATAGGCCTACAAACAGCACTTAAAACAATTACTTTCAGTAGATAAATTGTATTTAGTGTGTCTGAAAAAAACTAAGGAAACACAAGGAATTTTGCAAAATCTAATAAAAATACTGGAATATTGTTAATTTGGGACATTTAACTGAAGGCTTAAAATACAGTGAGTGGTCTTTGGATGGACATACACGTGTTCTAAAGAATTAAGCATGCTGATTCAAACCTATCTTATTACCCCTTAAATAAGAGCTGGGAAGTAACGGGAGATGTATTTTCCCATAATATTAAGTTATCATGTTTTAAACATAAGTTTTGATGACTTCACACTTAGTCGGTTTGATAAATAATTAAATTGTATTACTCTATTATTTAATATAAGCAGCATGTAAAAATCAAAATTCCTTCTGATAAACCTGGAAAACACAAGAAATTTTGTAGTAATAAAATAGCGGAAACCCTGGAATAACACTTTATTAACACCAATTCTTTAATTAAAAAAAAATTATACTATTCGGCCACTGAAGCGGGTTTCACTTAAATGGATTTGATTCAGTTGTCATTACTGGTTCTGTGGACAGTAATCTCGTACCAGTTTGTGATTTATATTAATTAAAATACTATTTATTTTGAAAGTTATTATTGAAGTCTTAAATTTAGTAAAAACAGCATCAAATAGTAAGCCTAATTTGAAACCCCCACTATCCTTGTAAGTCCATTCCAAGTTCCCATGGACCGGACTGAACTAGATAAAGAGAAATGGGCTACGCCATCTCATGTCACTGCCCCATAACATAGAACACGAGTTTGCACTGATTTACGACGTTTTCACACGAGAAACGGATATAAGGATTTCTTTCTCCACTCCTGCAAATAACATTTTGAGTTCTGTACGATCTGCGGGATCGTGGGTAAGTAATTGCTTGATGTTACGTTAGATTGTAAGACAATATTGCAATGTAAACATCTTATTACAATAGTTCCAGTTATAATAAAGATTAATATCTAAAAAGAGAGATTCAGGCCGTTAGCTTATGCCATATCTGAATTGTATCAAATTAGTTTATAAATATAAGTTAGTAAATACATTATTTTTAAACACATAATTTGGCTGTGCATGTACAGCACAGCATGTCCAAAAATTATCTGTACAACTTTGATACTAAATTAAATATCTTCTTCCTTTACTGACTGGCAAACAAGGAGCTAATGATACAAAACACAAAATAGATTTTCTTTAAGAAGGTAACGATGTTAAAAACATTCAATATGGTCCCCATTATTGATTAAAAAATCATTCAGGGAATAGTACAAGTACATATAATTTTTGTATACCTTATATATTAATTGCCAAACTTTTCTCTTATGATTCAATACAATATAGGTAAAATTATTTTATTCTAATACGCCTATATTTTCTGCGATAATCCCCGCATCGGACTAAATGTCAAGGCCGTTTATTCTGGTTTGGCGGTGACGAGGAGGCTGGGGCTACAAAACCGGCTGGGGGTATATACAGGTGTTCGGAAACTCAACGCCCAAACTGCACATCAAGTTTGTTTGACCCAAAATTAATACAAACTCCTTATACACTTTCATCTGGAAAACTACGCTAATACCATTAAAATACGTTCAAAGTCTCGGCGTACAGCGCCGGAAGAACAAAGCTGTTAGAGCATGCGTGTAAAACAGGTTGAATAATAGCTAGGTGGACGGCACTGCACACCTTAAAATATTGGAGCACGCCTGCAGAGCATACCACAATTAATAGTAAACAACATACCAGTTAATTTAGAAATGGGAATACGTTCTAAGGGTCATAAATAACAACAAGTACTTGCCATTATTACATGTGAAGTGCCGTGCGCCTAACTCCTATGCAACTTGTTGTACACTCATGCTTGAACAGCCTTTCTCTCCCGGCGCATTACGCCGAGACTTTGAATGCAATTTAATGGTACTAGCATAGTTTGCCGGATGTAAGTATAAGGATTTTGTATTACTTTTTATTTAAACCAATTATATGTGCAATTTGGGCGTAGAGTTTCCAACATCCTGTATACAGGCTTTTACAAACATCCTCTTATATCATAGACTGAAAATAAGTATTGGAATTAGAAATATTATTTTTTTCTTCCGTGTAAGTTGTAAGACGTGATAGGAAAAACACTTGGTAAAACATTTCTATTTTATCATCAATTTACGTGGATTCCTACATTCTCTTTTGGTTTTATTTTGATAGTTTAGCAATTTTGCAGTATTTTTTTTATGATATAATTTCAATATATTTACTGTAGATTGTTTTGAATGAATTTAATTGGCAGTGGTTTATAAAAAACAGCTTTTTTTCCTTGAAAATTTGTTTCTAAGTAATAATGTGATATGATCGCAGATAAGATGACTCATGATTTATGATATACACTGTGCATCATAGTGTGACACATTATTTCAGTGAGTGCCATGATTATATTCTGAACTAAATGTCTCGGGTTTGACTTCTGGTATGGAAGAAAAATCGATTATTGAGGTAATGAATTAACAGTCGAACAACTTTGTGGAATTATGTTAGCTTATAGGTCGTGTGTTGCTATAGTAAAAAGTGTCACGTTAAATACCTCATAAAGCTGTACCAAATATTAATATTTCTTAACTGTTGTTGATGAGTTTTGTATGCACACACCTTTTGGAAAATAAGGTTCAAGTGATGATTTAATCAAAATGTATTCGTTATATTGTGCCAAATTTGGGCAGTCTGGAATAAAAGTATCTGGGCTGTCTTATATCTTAGCTCAGATAGTATCGTTTCTTCCTATTGAGTTAAGAGTCCTTGTTTAAATTCTCGGCCAGGCTGAAAAATATCTCTATAATTAAACTGGGGCGTGTCCAATCACAGTGCTAAATTGATGGCCAGGGTGACTGGATATTTTGTCTGTTCTAAAAATAATCTTATTTATAATTATTAAGTTGATATGATGTCGGTTCAGAAAGGTCAGGTTAAATACTCCATATTAAATGGATAAAAAGGAGATGTGTGGACACAGAGGGTAATTACATAAAGTTAAGCGCCTTTTAAAAGCACATTAACAATAATATTACAAAATTAATTGTTAGTACTATTAAATATCAATATCCTTTTCTAGAGCGATATTCTGAATAAGTTAGTAATAGTTAGCAGTAGTAAGAGCTCATTTACCTAACTCGGTGGCGTAGTTGGCTAACGCGCTAGTTTCGTATAGATCCAGACTGCCGAGGACGGGGGGGTTGAGGTTCGAATCTCGCTCGGGTGAATTGGGTTGGGTTTTTCCTAAAGTGTTTTCCACTCTCCCTCCACGCAAATGTGAGTTCACTTCCTCTAAATTCAATCTTCCCAATCCCTAACCAATTAGCGTAATTAGTACTTGAGCGTATAACCCACACGGGTAGGAAGACGCGGTGTTAAATTAAATAAAGAGCTGAGTTTATCCGTCACATCACCATTTTGGTCGCACACAGTACCCATTTCTGAGTTTCCGGACAAAGGGCTTAATTTATCAGCTTCTTTAAAATCCTTTTAACCTACTTTGGTGGCCTTTATGGTCTAAGGAGTCACTCGTGTTAGAGTAGACTGCCAATGACAGGGATCTCGGAGTTCGAATTCCGGTCGGGTGTACTGAGGTTTCCCTCCAAATGGTTTTCCACTCCCATTACACGCAAATGCGGGTATACTTGTTCTAAATCCAACCTTCACCATCTCTAAAATTGCGTATAGCCTTAACAGGTAGTAAGACGCAGTGCTAAAAAATATGATACTTTTAAAGAAACATAAAAAAATAATCGTATCCAACAATAACATAAGCTCACTCTACTGACTATGCTCCACTTGCGTCAGTGCTCGATAATAAAACGAAAGCATTGGTTAATTTTTTTCACCCGAGAAATTGTTATCGTATATTTACAGATGAAACAGGTGCATGCATTAATAAGTTTATAACCAAAGTGTTTTAAGAGCACTCTCCATATTTCAGGAAAGCTTTTGCTTTAAATTCCAACACAAGACCTTGAGTGAACCGAAAAAAATAGTGCTTTTATACGTCTGGTAACTATCACTCAGCTATAACAATCCGATAAACCTCTAGTATCTTTCTCCATTACGCTACACCAAAATACAGTAGCTCCATGGCTTCTTTGGTGCTGAGTGACAGCTGACGGCTTTGAAAAGTTACCAGATCAAATTATGTATCCCTACGCCGAACCATATGATCTGCATAAACATGTGTTTAGCAGCTGTTACTTCCAACAGTCAAAATTTCTGTGTATATCTAAATGTTGACTGTTAGAAGTCAGCTGTGAGCTGTCAGTCAGCACCAAAGACGCCATGGGGCTACTGTACCTGAACATAGTCTTGCTACATAAAGAACATTAAGATTTCGGTTAGAATAAACTATCTTATAATACAAACATATAGTTTTGTGGTCAATAATGATAACATTTCCCTATATTATTTGTTTTAACTTATAGGTATTGATAATATTAATTAATAATGACTTAACGTATGAATACTACAGTCTAATTTTCATACGAAACATTTATGAAAAAAAAAATGTGCTGCCAATATTTATGATATTTTAGTGTTATTTTACAGTTATTTATAATTTATATCAAGAGAGACAGCTGCAGATAATATGAACTGACGTATGAGTACGTGAAGTATACATATACACTTTTCTTGCTGTCAAAAAGGTTATTCATATGGAAATTGAACTATTCTAGGTCTACTAAGCTTATTACTCTACAATTGAATTCATCCCCTTATATTAAGATACATTGAACTGTCTCGGTGGCGTAGTTGGCTAACGTGCTAGTTTTGTGCTTAGCTAGACTGCCGAGGACTGGAAGATCGAGGTTCGAATCTCGGTCGGGTTAACTGGGGGTGGTATTTCCTAAATGGTTTTACATTCTCCCTCCACGTAAATGCGGGTTCACTTCCTCTAAACTATATCTTTCAAATTCCTAATCCATTAGCGTAATCAGTGCTTAAGCGTATAACCCGAACGGGTAGTAAGACACAGTACTAAATAAATAAATATTAAAATGAATCACTTAGAATTGTTTTTTTTACGTATGAATCTTATTTCATAAAAGAAACATAGGCTGGATCTTAAGTAACATATCATTTGCTTATTATATAAATGTATATTCCTAATATTCACAAATTATTTGAATACAAATATAGAAACATGAAAGTGTTACTAAGAATACAAAAAAAATAAAAAAAATTGGGCTACTAAAATTTTATTTTATTACATTTAAATCAAATCATATTGCATACAGTAGCCCCATGGCTTCTTTGGTGCTGACTGACAGCTCACAGCTAACTTCTGACAACTAACATTTAAGTATATACCTAAATGTTGACTGTCAGAAGTGACAGCTGCTAAACACGTGTTTTTGCAGATCATATGGTTCGGCGTAGGGATACATAATTTGGTCTGGGAACTTTTCAAAGCCATCAGCTGGTAGTCAGCACCAAATAAGCCATGAGGCTACTGTATGTACAAACACCCACATCGGTTGATGAGCAATGAATCAGACTGGCACTGCACTTGGTGATTGTTAGCTAGGAGATCCAGGTTCTAGTCCCGGGGATGGTTTTTCCAAGGGAGTCTCGCTATGGTTTCTTTTTTCGTGTTATCTTCTTCATCCTTGTCACGTAAATCAAGAGAATAATATCCTGTTTATTGAGAGTATTAACAAAAACACTTTATATTTAAAAACATAGAACCAAATTTATAAATTGAAATAAACTGTGTTACACTTTTGGCTATGAGAATTTTTGAGAAATTTGTTTTATAAACATTATATTTTCAACTACTTCCCTTTGCTGTCAGATGGTCAAGTAATTTAATAAACCTTTACACGATATTATTGTATTTACCCCCACCCCCACCCCTCCCTTAAAAAAACACAAAGTAAAGCCTAAACCTTCTATCACATTTTTTGTGTTATTTGGTCCGGTAGGTTCGCACAAAGCTGGGGGGAAAAAATAGTGAAGGAACGAAAAAAAGAGATTTTTTGTTGCAATGTTAGCTGGAAGGGAAAGGGGTGAATTTTGGTTACGAAGTAGACGTTAATTCTGTTAGATAGCAGCACGGGCGAGTAAAACTAGTAGTCAGTAAGGGTTGGGCGGGGCAGGGCGTGAGAGGGGGTTAGAGGGATGGAAGAAAGGGGGGTAAGAGGGGTAGGCTAGTCGGTCCTGGGAGGAAGCTGTGAAACTAGCAGCCGGGGTTTTCGGCTAGTCAGTGTGCTATCGCGTGGCGGTTCGGCAGGTCGTATCTCAGTCGGACGGATTTTTAGATCTCGTGTCTGTTTTTTTTCTTTCTTTCTAAGAGCTCGCGTATCGCCCGCAGTGTGCCGGTTACCGTTTTATTCTCATACAACCTCAAACCCATAAGTGTGGGGCCCCTTTAATGTGTCACACACCAATGCTAAAAGGGAAACTCCCATGTGCTCAAATTACAGACCCTCTTCGTGATCTTTAAAAAAAAAGATGAAAATTTGAAAATTCGCAATGCAAAATTATATTTAAAAAATGGTTCGATAAACTGTTTGGTTTATGTACTTTTTACAAAAGATTTATATCATCTTTAATCTTCATGAATGAAATTAAAAATCTTCCTTATATGTTTCTTTTCCGGTGAGTAGGAATAAGTGTTTATCGTTGTACAAAATAGTTTTCTTGCAGCATGCGATACAGTGTTTATTATGTGCCGTGTCCGATGTGTTTGTGTTTCGTCCTAGCAAATAATGTTACTTCTCTTAACGTGCGTGGAATGAACTAAAACATCGTTTAAAATATACACGAGTATACAAAATAATTTAAATTGAAATATGTTTTTAAAGTTACGTGAACGCAAATTGATATATAGTCACTATTTTTTTAACCTATTTTTTCCAGTTGTACAATGGCGTATATTTCTAGACAAAATAAAAATATAGTATATGCCTGAAAAAAATAGCTATATTTAGTAATGGAGATAATGGTAGTAGTATAAAAACGCTCATCTATGGCTCACTGTTGAACATTTGACTCAAGCAGTTTTTTTAATAAGCGTTTTTACTTAAATGATTGTTGATTAAGTTTAAAGTAAATAGTTATTAATTTGTTTCTTCTGATGTTTGTTTAAAATTTTTTAAATTTTAGTGTTAATTTTAAATTGATATAAAGATAACACCATAAACCTTTCCTATGGTTAAAGTTTCTACCAAGTATTAAATATTGTTCCGTCATAATATTATAAATGCCAGTTTATCTGAATTAAGGAACTTTTTTATGCTAAGAAAGTTTACATTTAATTGATTTTAACACAGAGTGCAAGATTTCTTAAAGCTAAAATGTTTGATTTAAAGATTACTTGAGAGACACTACTAGATCCTTGTCGGGCAGTTTTAATAGTTTTTGCACCTTTATTGAGAGCAAATTGAACATAATTCATTGTTACTGAGAAATATGCCTACTCATTTATGATTCTATTTAAATTCGTATTTGATTAAAACGTCCCACCTTTGTTAGAGATACCGTGATAGCTATTAAAAAGCGTGCTTTGATATCTTTCATATAGCCAATAACTCGTTTAGTATGAGATATTTACTTAGTTCTCACAATATTGTGTTAAATATATAGTGGGTGTCCCAAAATTTATTCTTGTTTATGTTAATAGTAATAAATGATAACATTAACACGTCTCTCTGAATGGACACTATCAATCTATTATGGGTTAAATTATAAGCTTAATTAAAATATCGACATAAAACAAACCTCTAATCGTCAGATACATCAAGACATATTCTTGTTGCTTTGTTTAAAATTAATTAAACCATTTAAAATTGGCCCCCTACATTAAATAAAATCGAAACATCAGGTTAATTTAATATAAATAAAGCCTTATCTGTTGATGTATAGACTTTAATTTTGGTTCTACTAACTAACCCAATGACGTAGATATACTCACTTAATTAAGTTAAAGTGAATTCAATTTATCTTTCACTTATACTTGAGCTTTTATTTTATATTGAATATTTAATTAATAGTTCCTAAGTATACATATTTTTTTTATCACATGACTTACAAACCAATACATCTCAAACTAGACCATTTCACACATATCCTCATAAACCTCGCCTCGTCCACAATGTGAATATGTGAGAACTAGTAGGAATCCATTAATATGTTTAGGTGAAGATTTGGAGGGCTCTTTTATGATCACTAGTCTGCTTTTTTTTTAACCACTTAGCTATGTGGATGAATAGCTTTATAAAACCCTTAAATATTATAAGATTGGGATGAATGCTACAATATCTCAATACATTAAAAAAAATAGAGCATATTATATTAATATTATAACAACATACTATCTTTTAAATGTTTTTTTTTGTATTGAGAACATATTTTTCGGCCAAAGAAATTTAATGTACTTTAGATATGTAAAATATTGTTTAATCTGTGAAATTTAATTTATTGAAAGCATATTTTTTTAAAATAATATTAAAGCACGTTTACATTAAACTAAACAAATCTAACGCATTATAATAACTATTAGCATGAAACCTTATAGTAAAGTTACTTGTAAACAAAATTAATAATAACAGTAGAAAATCCCCATATTATATCGGGGATTTGAAGCTATCCTCTTTTGTAAAACTTAAGTCTATAAATAGACTATGTCTGACACTACAACCTCCTTAATATAACTTTGTTTAAACATAGATTTATAATGAAAATAATAATAATAACCCTTTACTATAAACGAGACAATTAATTCGGATACGAGATATCAAAATTATTATTTAGTATCACTTTTGATGAATAATTTATATATTATTATTATTATTATTACCACGTCTTACTACCCGTTCGGGTTATACGCTCTTACGCTAATGTGTAATGGTAGGGTGATTGTGAGATGAAATGGAGGACCTACAGTTTAACGTGGGATCCGAACCACGGTGGAAGCCTGGCATTCCACACATTCACAAGTTGTGATTAATACACAATAGTTTATATAAATTATTCCCCAAAACATAACGAAAACCGTCAGGAACTATTTTTGTTTATTACGTCCTTTGGTACCAGAGCTAGTCTAAGGCTCTTTATGCTATTTACGTGAAGTTAACTAAAATTAATCACAATTTAATTCAATCTTAGCCAAGTTAACACAATCTAAAGTCCATCTAGGATGTCAGCTATATAAGAACTGATAATGAAATTTAATGAGAGTAGATATTTTATAAAATTATGACACTCCTGTTTGGAATATTAATTAACAGATAAATGGATAAAATATATTTGAAACATTAAATATTGATGTATACATTAAAATAATATATTTTGGTATAATGGTACCTCATGACAATCCATATGTCCATAGATGAGTAAACATAATTAATATAAAGTCAGATATAGGCAAAATGTTTTAAAATTTTCAATTTGGATAACATAATTTTACGCCTTTTAAAGCAATATTAATTTTAAGAATCATACAAACGAATTTACGCCGTATTATTATTTTTGGTGTCATAACTTCTCATTACTTTATGCCTCTTTACATAACAGTAATTTAACAAACATGTTCAAAGATTTTTTTTATACACTATTTTTTTGTTCGTTTCCGTAGTTCGTTTATTAATACCCATCCGAGATTTATTTATATCTACACAAATGTAGTGCAGATAAATAAGGTTGATGTCTTAGGAAATGTGATCCTACTTGCTTATAATGATAATGACAAGCCATTTAGGAAAATCCAGCCTCGGTACAGTCGGATACAATAACAACCTGAATCCCTCCGTCACCGGGAAATTAAACTATATGATATTGGCATCAAGTAGGCCTACGCATGCCCACCGACACAATACAATACAATACAATAAAAATAATTTAAACCCAAACTAACCTTTATAAGAATACCAGTATTGTTTCGCAACACTTTAGAATAAATATGAGAATTTATACCATTATTTTTTTAGCACCTTGTCTTACTAACCGTTCTGGCTATACGCTTATATAATAATTACGCTAATGGTTTTATTGATTAGGATGGTTATATTTACAGAAAGTGTAACCACATTTGCGTGGAGGGGGAGTGTAAAACCATTTTGGAAACAAACACGCTCATTACACCTGACTGAGATTCGAACCTCAATATCTCTGTCACCGACAGTATAGTCTACTGTGAGAGTAGCGCGTTAGACCTTGCGGGCATCGAAGTGGTTAAATATAAATTAACTGCGTGAAAACACCGAACGGAAAATAATACAAAACATTATAAGCTTTCAAATGAGAATGTGTTTTAACATACGTTTGGAAATGATTTCATTGATTACATTCAAAATTGTGTTCAACCAAAGAGGGGAGGGAAAAAGCGATGTGGGGGGTAAGGGGGGAGGTAACGCACGCAATGTTTCAACTGAATACCAACCGATCGTATAATTTCCACCCTTTCCATATGGGATTTTCTATGGTGTTTATCATGACGGTCTGGATGTAGTAAAGCAGTTTAGTGGGTAGGAAGTTCAATGTATCGATTAGCGATATACAGTTTTGCATATCGACAGTCAAGTGCTGAATAACAACTCAACCGTACGCATGCATTATGATGAGCTTCATATTTTGAATAATGTTAACACTTTCAATGAACCAGAACAAGGTAGAATTATTATATTAAACTCGTATATGTAATACAATTTAACACCCGAATAGTCGAGGACGTGTGCTAATGTGTCGGATTTTTTTCGAGGGGGGTGGGGGGAGGGTGGTGGGGGTGGGGTAAAAGGGATGCTGCAGCTCGAACATAGTTCTGGTGTACTGAGAGTGTTTATTTACTCAATAGTTTTATAATCACACTCAAATGCAGGTACATATTCCTTGACATTTTATCCACCCCAATAGTGTAAATATTCGAATATCCCGTAAGGGTGATAAGACGTGGTAACATAAAAACTTATTAGTAAACCCACTTTGGTGGGCCCATGGTCTAAGGCGTTAGTCTCACAGGTGACTGGACTGCCGATGACGGGTAGGTCGGGATTTGAATCTCTGTTAAGCGTACTGAGGGTGATTTTTCCCAAAATGGTTTTCCTCTCTTCCTCCACGCATGTTCTAATACACGTCCTCTAAATATAGCCTTCTTAATCCCTAAAAACATCAGCGTAATTAGTACATAAGCCTGTAAACCGAACGGGTAGTAAGACGCGGTGCTAACAAATTAAATATTAATGACTACGATAAAGGCAACTGAGTTTGGTTTTATTAAACAGTCACCCGCCTCGGTGGCGTAGTTGACTAACGCGCTTGTCGTGTTGAGCTCGACTGCTGAGGAGGGGGAGATCGAGGTTCGAATCTTGGTCGGGTGTACTGGGGGGATGGTGGTTCCTAAATGGTTTTCCACTCTCCCTCCACGCAAATGCGAGTTCACTTCATCTGATTCAACCTTCCCAATTCCCGATCCATTAGAGTAATTATTACTTAAAGCGTATAACCCGAACGGGTAGTAAGATGCGGCGCTAATATATATATACATTAAATAGTCCTACTGCTCACTTTTTAACAACCAATAGGCAAGAATAGTCTATTCCCTCACCTTGAGATAGACTGGAATGCCAATAAGGGGAGAACCGAGATCGTGTTTCAAATCATGTTCGAGTGTACTGAGATGTTTACTTATGAATGGTTTTACACGCTCCTTCCATGAAAATGCTAGTACATTTAATCTAAATTTAACCTCACTAAACTTTATAAAATTAGCGCGATTAGTTTATATGTGTAAAACCCGAACGGGTGCGGTGCCATATCCTAATTAACACTTAACTAACCTGACAATTGTTTGTTTAAAATGTTGTGAATGTTAGTTTGACCAATTTGACTCTTACAACGAACAAATATTTAGTCAAGGTAAATATCCTAAATAGACAAAGTGTGTTATAAAAAGAAAAACAGATATGCAACTTGTATAGTTGGGGACCTGGTGGTCCGGGGGTAAGGTGTCGTACTTCTGTGTTGGGAGTCCGGGGTTCAATCCTCGGTCCCGGCACAGACTTATCTGATTACCAAACCCTTCCTTCACCTCTGACAAGAAATCTTGTTAATGTGAGGAATGCCAGGCCTCCACCGTTGGTTCGGATTCCACGTTAAACTGTAGGTCCTTCATTTCATCTCACAATCACCTTACCATTACACATTAGCGTAAGTGCGTATAACCGGAACGGGTAGTAAGACGCGGTGCTAATACTAATAATAACAACTTGTATAGGATTTTAATTATAATTAAATTTATTTTCAATATTCAATTTTACAAATTAAATAATTTGAAGACATATCTTTGCAATTTTGTAAATTACAATATCTAAGTCTTAAGATATATCTGAAATAATCGTATAAATATTAATGCCTTAATCTTATTCCTATATCAGGACCGACTTAACATAACACAGAAAGGTCAGCCAATGAGTTAGTCCCTCACGCCGCCAAATGTACATCAAGGAGAAGAAAACTAAATCAAGAGTGTATTTTAATTCATTAATATACGTTTAATATAACGCTAGAGGTAGCTTCACCCATATGGGAAATGGAGAAGAATCTGGAGAATGGATTAACTTTATAAGCTTCAAAACAATTTTTTTTAATACAGCTGGGATATGAAACCTCCCCACCCCCTTTCCACTGAGAGCTAATCTCACTAATCTCACTAACCTTACGAACAGGCCTGTCAGTGCTAGTAATAGAAGCTAAACCTATATAGCCGTCAAAACGACGTGACAGAAACAGGTTTTAAACCAAATCTTTTTTCGTGTGTCCGCCACATAATTGACGTTAAAGTAATCAACACTTCTAAAGCTAAGATCAGAAGAAAATTAACTAAGAGTATGGTTACCAAGTGTCGAAATCTTGTCCAGTCATTAAAATCTCATGCAATTAACAAAATTTAGCCAACAAATGGAAAATTCAAAGTATCTCAATCTATTTGATTGCTAGTATTAAAATATTTTTTTTTTTAGAAAATACATAAAATTAAATATGCCAAAACAAATTTTTAAAGATAATAATAGTCCTGCCAACAAAAAGTTTTCAAATACACGAACCAATATTGCAAAGTTTTAAATAATTAAAAAGCTCATTCAAATTGTTATGTACTCAAGAAAGACTCGTTTCACGAAATAATAAATAACAACAAACATTTTTGACGCAAATTTTTTTTCAAAATGATATAGTATTATGTGTATCATAGTTTATTGGTAACGTAAGATTTAAAAATAAAAAAAACTTTTTTGGCATTTATGGAATTGACTTAAACATTTTCTATACATTTATTCTTAAAAATTATGTGATCTACTGTAGTTTTTTTTAAAGGATTACAACAAAATCCATTAAAGAATTGTGATAAAATAATGTCAATTTTAACAAAAAAATAGTGGGTTGAACTTTCCAAAAGTTTCTTACTAACAATATTATTAATGCTCTAATATAATAGTAAAACATGAAAAATATATCTTTAACAAGATAATGAAATCTAGTATTTAAATCCTTAAATAAGCCACATTTTGTAAATTAATTTTTTTCTCAAGTCTTTTATTCTTTACCCTATCCTCTTTTTTATCATCGCGTATTACTACCGATTCGGGTTTTACGTACATGTACTAATCACGTCGGTGTGTTCATGGTGAAAAAGTGACTTCAGAGGAAGAGTACCAACATTTGCGTGGGGGAGAGTGGAAAACCATTTAGAAAAAGAACACCATCAGCACACCCGACCAACATTCAAACCCCAATCTTTCCGTCATAAGCAGTTCAGTCTATTGCAAGAATGACGCCTTAGACCATTCTACCACCGAAGTGCCATCTCTTTTAATTGATTATTATTGGTATTATTTGATTATGTAACTATGACTTACAATATCATGTTAATAAAACAGGAAACGTAGGCTTAATTTAATCCGAATAAACCAGCATTTTCCGAGAGAGAGAGGATGGAATAATCACAGTGAGAAGTGCAATGTTAGGAACCACTGGACCCGGACGGGATGTAAACTGGATCTAAACCCCTTTGCTCAGATCAGAGAACGTGTTTCGAACTCGATCTCGCTGATTAAACACTGCGTTTATTTGTTATAAGGTTGACCTCGGTAGTCTTGGGGTAAAGTGCTCGCCTCAGTACCCGATGTTCGTGGGTTCAAACCCAGCTGGGGCCAACGGATTCTTCACAAGAGATAAAAATCCGTAGCACAACTTTCTTCGGAGCGTCGATTGTGGCGTATAAAAGAACCCTGGAAAATATATGAAAATAACTTTCCCAATAAAATTGGTAAGCCCTTTCACTCTAGCACATAGAATCTCTTGTGTACTGATATAATCAGTCACGTCAGTAACATTTTCACAACTTGTGAATGTGAGGAATGCCAGGCTTCTAGCGTGGTTCGGATTCCACGTTAAACCGTAGGTCCTCCATTTCATCTCACAATCACCCTACCACTACACATTAGCGTAAGTGCGTATAACCCGAACGGGTAGTAAGACGCGGTGCTAATAATAATATTAATAATATTATTAACATTTTAATGATTTTCAGAATTCGTGATACAACTATGTAGGTGTTGAGGGTAATTGATCGTTATCTATTTTCCTAACTTACACATCCAGTATTTCGCAAGTTTCTATCTTTAGAGAAACGTTGTTTCTATGGTTTATGACACGTCTATGAGTTGAATCGTAGTGAAGAGGTGATTGAAGAGGTTGAAAGCAAAGTAGAGAATGAGGGACAGAGAAATCAACAATCGGTCGTTCCTTCCGACTCGGACTGGAGTTGATTATATCGCTGCGAGAATTAGATTACGACGCTGGATTGAATGGTCAGGGGGAGGGAAAACGGGATAGGTAGGGGTGAGAGAGGAAAGGGGAAGAGTCTTCTCTGCCTCTGGGTCGTTGGATGGGAAGGTTTTCGATTTGAAGTGAAGATTTAGGTTCAAACTACTTCGTCAACTGTTCCAAAAAGATATGAACTAGAATAAAAGTGTTTTTCTCCATTTATACTATTTTTTTTATACAACGCTTAGCTACCAAGTTCCGATACTATTCCTGTTTTTTTTCCTCATCCATTTTAACCATCCGCATATTTACCCTAAAGGGGCAAGGATGAGGAAGGTGTACTTTTTAAGGATTATACCCGCATTTACGTGAAGCAAAAGAATGTAGAGCAACACGTAGTTAAAACCACCTTCATTTTATCCAGATGGGTCTCCAAGCCCGATCTTTCCGTCATCGGCAATCCATATTATTGCGAGAATGATGCATTTGGTCAAACAATCACCGATGCAGTTATTAAAAATGATTGTTCTTTTAATATATGTGATAATAATAAATTAATCGCCCCATATTAGTGATTGCATAATCTTACACAGTGATGGGGAGCTTATGGACTTTTGGCGGATTTGGTCAGTTATTTAACTTCGTCATCATTGTAGACATTCTAAAACGGCAGGTACAAGGTGGAGCCTAAACAATTAGATGATTAGTAACTTGAAAATTAACACTCTAATTTAAGTAAATATTCACAATATAAATAAAAGTAAACTCCACACTACACTTTTTTTTTTAAGATAATGTCACTCAGGTGAGCTCCGCCGGACGGCTGAAAAACTTCATCACGTTGTCCATCACTTTCCTCAGCATAGACCGTCTAATTGTTTCCACCCCACTCCATATTTTAATATATTACAATAAAATCGTTATTTTCAAAGCAAAATGTAAAAATACTAACCAATCTTATTGGTCTATCTATGGCTAGCACGCTATCATATTTTGGCAATATTTTCTTTACAAGAAGTGTACGGTCCTATGAGAAACTTGAGAAGTAGCAGGCGGAGTTCCAATTCCAAAAGGTTTCCCATCCCTGTACTAACAAGGCATTCATGTTAGACTGAATTGTCCTTGAAAGGTTGGGCTCTTTCTAAGTGTCTTCTCTTTATATTATGTATCTCTCTCTTTACAATCAAATGCGGCTATATTTACACCCTATACCGTCCTCATATTGATCCATAAGCGTAATAATAATTATTATTATTATTAGCACCGCGTCTTACTACCCGTTCGGGTTGTACGCACTTACGCTAATGTGTAATTGTAGGGTGATTGTGAGATGAAATTGAGGACCTACAGTTTTACGTGTTATCCGAACCACGGGGGAGGCCTGTCATTCCCCACATTCACAAGATGTCTTGTCAGAGGTGAAGGAAGGGTTTGGAAATCAGATAAATCTGTGCCAGGACCGAGGATTGAACCCCGGCCGCCAGCATAGAAGTCTGACACCTTACCCCTAGGCCACCAGGTTACCTATAAGCGTAATTAATGAATACGTGTAACCCGAATGATGAAAAAACAAAACAAAAAAAACTTATTCTAATTTGTAGATGAAGATCAACCGTAACAACTAGGAGAGATAATATGAAAATAATTTATAGGAAACCACCAAAAGGCCATCTGACTAAGATTTGAATTCTGGCCTCTCTATCAAAAATGACAAAATGCAAATATACTCTAACGCATACCTCTGCAGATCCAACATGAAATCGCCAGACTACTGATTTATACGTCAAGGGTTAAATTCTATGTGAGATTTTGAAATTTAACATTTTGGAAATAGTATTTTACTAACTTTAATTAGTTCGTAAGTTGGAGTGCTACCTGCACTAATAGTCATGTAATGTAAGGTTGTCAATAGACTGGTTTGTCGGCAATTAAGAGGTTTGGGTTCAGATCTTGTTCGGGTACACTTAACATAGTTTTCTCTATGTGACTTAATACCACAGCTACCCTAGCAGTTCGGTATTTGTTCTAAAGGTCACGTTCATCTAGTCTGGTTTTCATATAATGAGCTTGTGGTTCGAAAACCCGGGCTGGGTGATTTGTGGTTGGTTGTTCATAAAGTGTTTCTCACTCTTCTATTCACGCAAATGTGGGTATGTTTTCTTTAAATTTGACCTTAATAATCTCTGCTATTAAGTACAACCTAAATGTGGTGGGGAAAAAAAAATACAAGCCGATATATATTTTTCATTCCATCTTCACGTTCATGCGGGTACACTTTACTAAACTGTTTTCCCAATCCTTGAGAAAAATCACCAGGAAACTATAATCATTTTTAAAATGCATAAAAAAATCCCTAACCGATATTATTAAAGTAATACAATTAATATTTTCTTTTTAAGATAGGGTGGAAGGTAAAATTAAGAGTGGTATTTTGGAAGTTTTTATAAAGCATTTTTTTTTACAAAATATAATATTTAAAATGACTTCAATAAATACGTTTAATTTAAATTTTTATATATGTTAGGGCCTATCTCAACATAATTATCCTATTGACATTTCAAGACATACTATTTAAACAAAGAGAAAAATTATGATCTAATCCTGTAGTGCACATAGAACACATTAAAAAACAATGTGTAGAAAATTAGACTAAACTTATATAATGAAACAGTATTTTATTTATTTTTTTCTCCAAAATTGTTATTTTGCTATAAAAGTATAAGTGGTACTTAACCTGCCTTTCTTTTTATTTCGATTTGAATGGACACCAAAAAGAAATCTTATCAATATTATTACAATGAGTATAACATGAACAGGCAATAAGATGCAGTACTAAAAAAAAATCACAAATAATATTATCGTTATTTTATTTTTAAAATAAGTGTCAATAACAGGTAGTAAGTAATCTTTCAAGCTACCCTCACTGAAGAAAAAAAGGTTTGAACGGATAATTTTAAAACTTCATCAGCATTAGCCTAAAGAGAAGATGAAAAAACACATCCTGGTAAAATCTTTCCACTTGTTGTCTAACTTCAAATGCACTGTTACCAAACCCTTCCTTCACCTCTGACAAGACATCTTGTGAATGTGGGGAATGCCAGGCCTCCACCGTGGTTCGGATTCCACGTTAAACTGTAGGTCCTCCATTTCATCTCACAATCACCCTACCATTACACTTTAGCGTAAGTGCGTATAACCCGAACGGGTAGTAAGACGCGGTGCTAATAGTTCAAATGCACTGTCCATACACAGCAAACACTATTGGCTTTGATCAGTTTCGAACAGCTACCAAGTAAGGCGAACTCTTAAATTTATGTTTAACGTTTTTGTATAATTTTTGAACAAATTAATTCTTTTTCAAGACTACTGGGCTATATAGTTAAAGAATTAATTTTTTTAAGTGAAAAAAACCCAACATTGTTGGTGATATTTTCATTATAATTTAAATAACTTCAACATTATTTTGTATTGAGGATATGTTAGTAAAAATTAAATGGACACATTAAAATTGTTTGTACATCAATGGGAACATTGTTAAAATCACCAATAATATTCACCTTGTGACTATAAAATTTTATTCAAGAAACTATGCTGTCTTTACAATAATGTATAATTTATTTATAATCATATATCTAAATACAAATTTATGCTATGAGCATTTGTACACATGTAATTGTACATTTGGCAGCATACAACCAACTACCTAGTCTAAAGGGGCCGCGTTATCTGATAGCTTGTGATCTTAATTGATGACACATATGCTACCGATGATTTCCCCACGTCCATCACAGAATCTGCCTTAAAATATGAGTAGATAATGACCCAGGGAACTAGATGATTCCTGACTATTTCAGTGTTAAGAGGATTGTCGTACTAAGCCAAAGTTTCTAGGTTCGGTTCCCGTGTTCAGGTGTCTTTTTTAAATTTAAAGAATACAAATTTATATTAATATAAATAACATTGGTAAAAGGTAATAATAATAAAATATACTAATTCTAAATGAAAATATTACTATGAATCGAATCATGGAATTGCAGATAACAATTTTTTTACATAACTATTATTTTAATGTTCTCTTGGAAAGAAAAAGTTAAGCCTTACAATTATTTAGAGAACTTAATTAGATAACACAATCTCAAATATTAAAAACAAACTCCTTCGCATTCTATCATTAAAAACGCCTCTAACCTAATTTGGTGATTAAATGGACTGCCTGGTCCCCCTTTTCTCAAGATTTGTCCTGTTGTTAAATTCTACCCCTTCTCTTCAAATTTTCTACCCCCAATTGCACATAATAACCTTTAATAGATTGTTTTCCTTGTTCAGTCTGAATAATCTTAGAACAAAAAAAGGGTCATAGATTTTTTTAAAGAAATTATGCTCCCCCATTGTTGTTTAGTAGTAAAGATAAATGATGCCAATTTCATGACCTTCCCACACTTAAATAGAATGACCCAATTTATTTTTGATGTATAGGGATAATAAGTGTATGTTTATTAAACTGAGAAAAGTAACAAGATAATTTTAAGGGTGGGGTGAACCTCAATTTGAACTCTGATGATTAGCTTACTGATATACATAACGGTATATTAAGACTACCATAAATTTGTTGATTCACTAAAGAAAATATTGTATTTTAGTTTAATTTTTATAGAAAAATAATCGTAGAAGACATATAAGTAGAAATAATATTGGAACAAATATAAGTAATAATTTCTCAATGTTTGCAACACATCTTAGAACCCGTCCGGGATAGGCAAATTTAATTAAACTACCATGATAGTAACTAGGAGGATATAATTTAATTATATAATACCTACATTTGCGTGGAATGAGAGTGGGAAACCATTTAGGAAAAAACACTATGAGTACACCCAGAAATAATTTTAGCCCCAACCTCCTCATCTCCAAAGACCAGACTAAATTAACTTGACGTTTAATCCGCGTGTCCAGCGATATGGGCTATTTCTTATTGGTTTGGTTGGAAATTACATAAACTGTGAAGATTTCCGTAATGAGGTATTATTTATTAACTACATATTAATTAAGTGACTAATAATATTAGATTATTTTAATATGATCATGCTTTATTTAGTTTGTGAACAGATCACTATTACATTATGAAATTTATTTGGCGTATTTTTCAATTTAAAATTGTTTCCTACATTATGGTAATTTATAACTATACATATTTTATCTCATTAAATTATGTTGCTTTAATGTCATATCTGTGAAGCTTAATAGTTTGTGTTTCTTGTATGCACAGAAAAAAAAGAAATTAATATTTAACTTTAAGAACTTTGAACCCGTAAGGAACATATATAAACCCTACACAATTAAAATAAAAACACATTTGAAAAAGGAAAGAAGACTAATGTAAACCAATAGTTTTTCTAATTACCAAATCTGTAAAATTATACTAGTTTTCGAATATTATTTTCACGTTATATTATTATTATTATTATTATTAGCACCGCGTCTTACTACCCGTTCGGGTTATACGCACTTACGCTAATGTGTAATGGTAGGGTGATTGTGAGATGAAATGGAGGACCTACAGTTTAACGTGGAATCCGAACCACGGTGGAGGCCTGGCATTCCCCACATTCATAAGATGTCTTGTCAGAGGTGAAGAAAGGGTTTGGTAATCAGATAAATCTGTGCCGGGACCGAGGATTGAACCCAGGCCGCTTCACGTTATAACTTATGTATAAACCTCA
The DNA here is from genome assembly GCA_902151425.1 of Timema shepardi. NCBI lineage: Eukaryota > Metazoa > Arthropoda > Insecta > Phasmatodea > Timematidae > Timema > Timema shepardi. The sequence goes on along the minus strand of CABFVX010000173.1, from coordinate 227,528 downwards.
GGAGTAAAATAAGTATAAAACACTTCTTGAAGGAAAAACAAGATGTACAAAGTTTGATCTAAATCAGTTTAAATCGAAATAAAAAAACAACAAAGATTACATATAAATATTTCTCATGCTTGAAATATTTGAAACATGCACACAATGATGAGGCGTTTTCAATATTAAAATAACCTTTTGATCACCAAGCATGCCTAAAATCCTAACTAAACCTGGGACTCACTGTTGCCAGAATTATTGTTCAATGGAATAAACAAATTTACAAATGTAGTTCGGGTAATTGCACATTTTAACGATTTTGTTTAATATGGATATTCAGGGAGGGTTTGGATTCCCAAATAACAATGTAGCTATTCTTGATTTTTGGGTAAATATTCTTTCAAGGGTGGTTTATTGATGAGTCATTTTCGAAAATTCAAAATATTTTGAACATGGTTCTTGAAATTTTGTTTAAAATGTATATCTTTAGGATGTTTGGCTTGACAAATAGATCTGTACCCCTGATTTTTGGGGAAAACTCGTTTAGTGGTATGGGCCTGTATTATTTAACTTTAATATTAAAAAAAATAGTTCTAACGATTTAGTACAACATTAATATTTAAAAAGAATTCACATTAAAATAATTACATATATTGGTTTTTCTAAATAGATATTTTAGACTAGTTCAATGATGGCTAATTTTTTTAAATTATATTTTTTTAAATAATGTAATTTTTTTAAATTATATTTTTTTAAATAATAGTTTTAAAGATTTTCTTAAATCAGTTTCGGGGTACTATTTTATATGTTAAATAATAACATGTTTTTTTTTCCAAAATAAATAAATTTAAGCATAATTAATTATTCACTATTATATATTATTTGAAACTAACCTTAAAGAATGATTTCCAACTGGGTAGCTAGTAATATTTTTTCATGATGATTAAGAGTAAATTTTTATTTTCACAAATTAAAAATAGTTTTAAGATTAGTTTACATATACCTTATTTTTGAAAATTCAAAAATTTAAAAAATATATTTGAAAATTCTTGTGTATAATTTATTTATTAAGAGCGTCAATTGTGGTAAACCAGGCGATAAATGATTTTATGAGGAAAACTTACTTAAGGGTAACTAACTGAAAACATATTTCTGAAAAAAAAAAAAAAAAAAAAATT
>CABFVX010000173.1:176044-226318 GCA_902151425.1 Timema shepardi | reverse complement strand
AAAAAAAAAAAAATTCCAAGCTAAAAATTTGTGAGATTGTGTCATATTCTTTTTTTTTTAAGTGTATATTTTAACAGCAAGGCTACCAATGGATTAATTTAATAGTAGAATGGTCTAAAATATAATCATGTGATTTATCGAGGAGAATGATGGCGGAAATACAGATTGTGGAGCCAGGCAGGATTCGGGCTCTACCAATGTCAACAGATGAAGTTTAATGCTGCTAACACTTTATACTTCGTTATCGACGCTGCTAAAAGCATCTGTAGGATTAAAATTAAGAATTTTTTGAATGCCAAACAACCAAAATCTCTTTAAAAAAATAAGTTTCTAACATCCTTAGCGTCAGTCAGAAAAAAACTATACGGGCATACACAAACGGATAAAATAACCAATTTGATCAAAAATTAATAATTTTAAAGTAACGACTACTTATATTTTATTTTCATGGCGAAATATCGAAAATTCATATCTAGAATTACTAGACGATCTGCTTTTGTTATCCAACCTGCTACTGCTTTAAAACTACCCCCATGCTCTTATGGATAGACCCTTAAATCGGAAACACACACATGAACGACGCTCAAAAGAAGTGTGAGAAGAAAATGGAAGTGAAAGACGGAAGAAAGGAAATAAAATGGGATAAGTTTACAGTATCGAAAGTTTTCGTCGTCCATTCTTGTCAGTAATTGGGTGGCACTTTCTCCGGGCTCGCGAACTGAACTAAACTGAAGTTGAAGTAAACGGAACAGTTAGGAAGAATAGTGTTGCCACGTCACAAATAAATTCTACCAGATAGGAAATTATGTTTTTTGCCAACTTAATTAACTCTCTCGTTTTCATATTTTTTTAAATATATATTTTTTAAAGTAATTGTTAAAAATAATTATTTCCTTATATTGAAATTGTGGTAGTAATGAAAATGATCTCATTTTAAACCTTTTGAACTAAAGTTAAATAAAATGAATGAGCTGTAAATTTTAAACTCATTGACTTAAAGCTATTGACTTTAAACTGTAAATTCATAAATTAAGCTATGTGTTAAATTGGGTATAATTAAATTTTATTATTAATGGAGTTTGTGTCGTTGGGAACGTGGTCAGAAAGTCAATATCATTTAGTATTATTTACCGGTAAGGCGATGGCTGAGATTTATACATGTCCATATATATACATGCTACAAGGGCAGTGCTGGTGGTCTATGGGTAAGGTGTCAGACTTCTATGCTAGCGGCTGGGGTTCAATCCTCGGTCCCGACAAAGATTTATCCGATTACCAAACCCTTCCTTCACCTCTGACAAGACATCTTGTGAATGTGAGGAATGCCAGGCCTCCACCGTGGTTCGGATTCCACGTTAAACTGTAGGTCCTCCATTTCATCTCACAATCACCCTGCCATTACACATTAGCGTAAGTGTGTATAACCCGAACGGGTAGTAAGACGCGGTGCTAATAATAATAATAATAATACAAGGGTAGTGAGATGCAGTGAAAATAAACGTTAACTCTAACATGTGCAAACGTATCTATATGTATTTATGAATTTAAATTAATTTAGTAAAATGTTGCATTAAGAACATAAATTATAATATATTGCTGTGGATTAATTTGTTATGTCCAATCTTTGCTTCATCTCAACAATCAATATAATATAATTGCTAAGGAACTGGACCTAATTTGACCTAAACAAGTTGTGATCAAGGATCAGGACGGATCCATACTGTCTTAAACTCTACACTAGACATTTTTGTTTGTAGTTATTCTTAACAGCAAGACTATTATCAATTTAATCCTAAGAGTGGGGATAAAATTAAGAGTAAATGCATACGCATTAACATGGAGGGAGAATGTTAAAACTAACGTGTAAAAGCCACCCCGAGTGCATCTGACCAAGATTAGAACCCTTACCTCGCAGTCACCGTTAATCGAGTCTATTTCGAGTCTGATGTCTTAGACCGCTGACCCATGTATGTGGGTGTATCAAAAGATAAATATGTTATTGCCTTATTTGATAGTAGGGCAGGATTTTAGTGTAAATGTTGAGTATTATTATTTGGTTCTCTCGTCAGAACGCATGGGCATACCATTTATAATTTTCAAAAACTAATAATATAATGGCGCCATAGGAAAAATAAAGTTCCTATTAATTTGTTGGATTTTAAATAGTCATATGTATTATTTTATCAACTCTCATAATATACAGCTAAGGATTAATAATTTAATAATTTGGGCTTGATAAGTAAATTAGTCGGTCAGTCAGTCCACGTTAATTTTGATCTTTTCAGACAGTTGAAAATTAAATTTAAAAAAAGGTTCATATCCATCCATTGCTAAAATATATTTTGTTACTTTGATAAGTGATGTAATTTTTTCTAAAGTTTTGGTTTTAACGCTTGTCTTACTACCTGTTCAGGTTGATGCGTATGTATTAATTACACAATGAGCTAAGGGTGTGTGTGTTGACCTTTTGAATAATTCAATACGACCTTCTTAGAAAAAAAAAGAGTTACTTTTTCCTTATTTATATTTTTAATTCTAGGAAGCATGGCAAGGGTCCTTAAGAGGATTCGAATACCGCTTAACCACTAACATTTTACCGTGGTCCCGTGTTAGACTCTTAAGTGGGAGTCAAGGGCTCAATTCCCGGCTTGTTAAACTAACCTGATATATTCCACAGGTTTTTACATTCTTTCTACAATTAGATACTGAGTTATTACCTTAAAATTAATCTTTCTCATCGAGTGTTTTAAAACTAATTATCCTAGGTCTTGGTCAACACAGGCAGTAAGAGACGTGACATATTAAAAAGACTGAACTGAATCTGAATTATATTTTGGCAAGATAATCATAACTAGGGCTAAATAGTGGGCATTTAATTAATATATCTTGAAAGTCATCTTAACATTAAAGTATGTAGAATGATAAATCTGGTGTACTAATTCAAATATTATGGGTTTGATTCCCGTGTTCAGGTATCGTCTATCAACCATATTCAAATAAATACTCTGTAAATGATATAAAGTTCGTTATAAATTTTAGTTTAAATGTATTGATGGTTCAGTTAAAATAGCAATGGGTGTGAAATTTTCCAAACTATTTAAAATACAGAAGGATTTGGCCAATTCGACATTAATTTGTTAACTTTAAAAATTGAGCAGTTCGTACCCACCGTGATTCACCATGAAATTCCTATTCAAATCAACGATGGAAAAATAACATTTAATTCGAATTTTAGATGGAGAAATTTGGATAATTCGAAGCCTATCCATTTTTAATTTGGACTTATTTCAAACCTAACCAACGATATTTATTAAATCCCCCCCGCCATATTCCAAGAATGTCAAATAAAGTTCGAGCTATTGACGCAAAGTAAAAGAGAAAGCGGGTAATTTTGAACCGGTGTCAAGCGGGTTGCATAGAATAGGGGATGCGTTGGCTCGGCTTTCATCCCTTTTGTGTGGCAATTTAATCACGTGTGACCCAGCATGGAAGGGGTAAACTTTCTTATTACGCGTCCTCAATTATTTAATTCTGCAATTTTCTTATCTTAATTTTTCCAAGTTTTTATATTTTGTGTTTACATATTTCTTGTTTTTTTTATGTGTGGGTGAACTATATATTGTGTATGTGTGTATTACATTACATGTGTATGCTTATATTTATTATATTATTTGAGGTTATTGATTTATTTATACCAGTTGCGTAGATATTCGCCCGAAATTCTAGATAACCATGTTTGTATTTCGGATGTTTCTAGATATTCCTTGGACTTAGAATTTAAAATGTTCTACTGTACGTGGTATTTAAAAATAAAATACATATTACGTATACTTCTCTTTTTATGGGTAAGAATTTATATAGATTAAAAGTAATGCAGTTTTAAAATTTTGGGTACACTTGGCTTACCAAAGTAATTTAAAGGGGCTTTAAAAAACTAAGAGATTTTATGTTGGGGGCATGCTCGTGTTTTGTGTTTGTTCAAAATCCATAAATTATTTTACATTTTTGAGAGGGAAATACTACCACATACATAAATATACGGTCCACCCATTCGTCTTATTACATTGGTAAAAAAGAAAGAAAAGAAGGTTAAACTCTGGTTACTAAGTGTATCAAGCCCATCGTATTTTTGACGGTGTTAAACCCTGGAACAATATACTCTTATGGCTTGTGCCCATATACTTGAAGGCAGCAGAATGTAACATGTGTGGCCTTGCAACCAGGCTGTCCTATGCGGTCTTTCTCCTACATAAAGTACATGACTTTAGGGGAGGCAGAGACGTAAAGGGTTGGGAAAAGGCCAGAAGGGGAGAAGAAAAAGGGGTTTTTGGAAAGAGCCCATCATATGAAGCTACCAACACACTTTATACTCACCTCAACTTGGAGAGTGTATTATTAATTCATTACAGAACAAGCAAGACCTTTTTAACGTCACGTGTGTGTGTGTATGTGTGTGTGTGTGTGTGTGTGAGCACTTGCATGGTGATAGAAAATGAACCCTAGTGTTGGTAGGGTTGCAGATTGCTTTGTGTGCAGGGGTTGACCACAGAAAACGACAGAGCCAGCAGACCTTAACATGTCAAGTCCGGGTTGAAAGTTTGTCCTGGTTATATGGTGAGAGAGGCTCACTACGAAACAGAAAGAGCCCGGATCAACTCTTAAGGCTATCTAAAAAGAAACTGTTCTAGAATGTGCCTGCGCTGTTACTTAGACAGCAATATTCTTGACCCAGAGTTTGACGATTCAATGCTAACACACACAAAAAAAAAGCTTGAACTTTCTGAACCATTATGTTGTCAAAGTGCACGAATTACAAACTATCTTATTTATAACACAACATATAGTCTCCCTTCCTTTAGATAATTACTGTGAAAACGGAAGCAACAATTTTACAACAATAATTTTTTTGATCATATCGAGAATAGAATTTCCGGAACTATCGAACCTGAAACAGTAAGAGAATTTCAAAACAAAAAAAAATGTTATCCATACTATTAATTCTCTGACCAAAATAACATAATTAGTTTGTAGCTCTGTTATAACAACGCTATGGAAGCATTTTTCCGCCTCGCATTGTGATGACCGCTGAAGGCATCTAATTTTCCGTATACACGCGTGATGTTTTCGGACATATTTCAGTACCGAGTTAAGTACAAGCCAACTATTACCGTGTAAACAACCGACTGACATGATGTCTATTGGAACAGAACAAACAATTAACTATAGGTGGAAAACTGTAAATATTTTTTTCAGTTGCGCGTGTTCTAGTTCTCAGCTACGTTTGATTACAAACGTATACGCATAATAGACACAAGTTGGCTTACATAAGCAAATTGAACAGCTATTTAGTGCGTATAACCCGAACGCGGTACTACTACTACTACTACTAATTATAATAATAATAAAACAGTTATTTATTTGTCTTGGAAATAATATGTTATACGAAATGTCTTTGTTTGGAAAGGAAAAAGTTTGATGGAGGTGGCTTTATTGAAGTGTAGTCCACTTCAATGGATGGATAGCCTAAAGCGTCATTCTCGTGTTAGTCTGGCCTGATAAAGATGGGGAGACTGGTGTCTGAATTCTGGTTTGGTCTGCTTAGGGTAGTTTTTACTAAATGGTTTTCCACTCTCCTTCCACGTAAATGCGGATAGTTAATCTTTAAAATACTTCCTTTCTCGTCCCTACTCGATGACCCGAACAGGCTGTAAGACGCGGCTATAGAAAAATAAATAAATATGATTTAAAAATGTGTTTATTATTTAAAAAAAATATACTGGTAAGTTTAAAAATATTAACTAAACTTATGGACATAAATTATTTTCTGAAAACAATGGTTAATAACATGAATTATTCACAAAAGAAGGATGGGAACAAATTACCGCTTGATTGTATTTAATATCCAATCCTAAAATTAAAGGCTGTTTACTAAATAAAAAAAATAGAAAAATCGATTTTATTGAAATCCGGCCCTATTTTGATTAAATTTTGTATTTAGGCAAAAAAAGAAGTTGGGTACCCTCAAATGACTTTGACGATACTTAACATTTGCAGAAATTTCCAAATTTGATTATCTATCCGCAACTATTTGAAATACGAAATAACCTATAATTGTAAATTTATACTATTAAGAAAACTTTTATTTGAAGTATATATGAAAAAAACCAATGGTTTCCGAGTTATTGGCAAATCTATATTTTATATAATAACGAAAGACCTGGATCACCGACAATCACCGTATCTTCCGAACTCCTAGTACAAGAATCTTGAAATTCGGCAGAATGGTTACTTTCAGGTCGTAGGCATACAATAATAAGGAGTTTCACGAAATTAAACCTTCAAAGGGCTGAAACGGGTTAGAAAATTGTGATTGTCAAATAAAAAATGGAATAAATGAACTGGAAAGCTTAAATTTCGCATAAAGGTAGAGGGATTGCCCTTTATAAACAGAAAAATCTAAATAGGAATTTTCAAAATGGAGCTATAAGAAATGGGGTAATGACGAGTAAAATTATAAAAAAATTCGTTATATAAAGTAGAAAATTAAAATTTTGCAGGCAGGTAGAAAGATAACTCCAGATAACCATATAAATATTGAAATAATACATTTATAAGAGAAATTTAGAGAAAAGGGGTGTTCAAAATTTCCAAAATTTGACATAAATAACAATATCTGTGTTCTCTTAACAAAAATTTGCCAAGCAGGTATGGCACTTACAATTCTGAACATTTTAATTTTAAAATGGAGTATTGAAATATATTTTATGTATGCAGGGGTTGGGTGGAGGTAGGGATAAGGTGATTAAAGTAGAAAAAAAACCTTTTAAGGAAGGTTTACTATAACCATTATCTATGAATGTAGAGGTATCACCACAAATAATAAAGTGTGGCACATCTCATTTTTCAGGAAAATTTACTTAGAAGGTAATTTACATAACTGGATGTATCAAATTTTGACAATATATCCACAACTCTTCGAGATACGAATTAGCTTACCTTAGCAAAGCTGTAAGACTATTAAAAATAACATAAATTTGAAATACATTTAAAAAATGGAGTTGATTGCTTTGGCTCTTTGGTGAGCAATGATATTCCTTTTATCTCAATGTTTCTGTAAAAATATACCTGTATATTATTTCATCTATATAATTCATGTAAAAATGGGAAAAAGAGTAAAAAGGGCCAAATGTACCTAAAGGGAATAAAAGGCATAAGTACTAAAAGGGGTAAAAATGTCAAAATGGCTAAAAAGGATTAAAAGCTTTAACATAGCAAATTAACTTAAACTTGAACTTTAACGTAAACTTAAAATAATACACTTTTTTTTACCTTATTGCCCTTTTCACACTTTTTACCCTTTTTGCTTGGATGTTTTGCCCTTTTTTCAATTTTACCCATAACTATTATTACCAGGAAAAGTTGGGTACCTTAGGCTAGTATATAAACTTTATACATATTTATATATATTATTATTATTATTACTATTAGCACCGCGTCTTACTACCCGTTCGGGTTATACGCACTTACGCTAATGTGTAATGGTAGGGTGATTGAGTGATGAAATGGAGGACCTACAGTTTAACGTGGAATCCGAACCACGGTGGAGGCCTGGCATTCCCCACATTCACAAGATGTCTTGTCAGAGGTGAAGGAAGGGTTTGGTAATCAGAAAAATCTGTGCCGGGACCGAGGATTGAACCCCGGCCGCCAGCACAGAAGTCTGACACCTTACCCCTAGATCGCCAGGTCACCATTTATATATAAATAGAATGTTTTGTCCCTATTATGTTTTTATAACAAGTATTATATTTTACGAGACACAGTTTTAATTTGGTTGAACGATAAATTATGTGCTGTGCATCGTACAATTTATTTTAAATAGAAGCACAAGCAAAACAATATAAAACAATATAATATATTTGACGTATCCAACCATTCAATATTTTTTATACAAAAAACTTAACGCACGTTTTTTTAGAAACACATTTTAATTCCGCACATTCATTATAGTCTAACTTAACCTGGAAGATTACGTCATACATCCCTATAGCCTAGATACAGTCTAATTTTCATAAGAAGAATCTTCTCGGACAGCTAGAAAAACTACTAGATCTAATTTCACGTATTCATACGTTAATTAATGTGATATGTAGTTGTCGCTTTGGACAAATACCTATAAAATTAGATTAATATTATAGTCAAATGCTATCGATGTCGAAAAAAGTTTGTATTCTACTAAATATATTCTACTAAATATTTGTTTCTATCAAAAAATTTCTGGCTAGAAACAAAATGAACCCGTATTCAAAAATAAACATGTTCTTCAGCCACCCTTTGTATCGAACCAACGTCTCCTAGACCTGCGGTAGACTATTCTGACCACTTATATACGAGGATGGGTAAGCAATTCAATCAAATCTAGACACCTGGACTTGAATCCATAACTTGTTGCGAGTTAATCTAATAACGAAGGACGCTCCTAGAAAGACTGAACCAAATTCAATTTGTTACCCTACCAGCCAATATGAACCATAAATTTCTGGCCTTGAATAATCGATTCAATATTTTTTTCTGTGTATGTGTGTGTGTGTGTGTGTGTGTATAAGTGCATGGCTTCACCTCCCTCTCCTTTAATATTTATTATTTGATTGTGGCAGCTGCCGAATATTTTAGGTGGTGGTAGTGGTTGGAGGGGGGGGGCAGGGTATTGCTCCCTCTTGGAAAGTTTCCTACACCCCCTTCCCCTTCTACTCTCAACATAATGCAATATTTCTCGTGTGATCGGCCATTTAGTCCTTACTAAGGGCAGACAAGGAGTATAGGGCTAGCTTTGGAAGCCACGGCCGTACACTACGGCAGTTATTGGGTTATACAAGAGTGGCCTCCACTCCCCTAATAATGGGACTACCACATGCCTTCTGACCTTTCTGTACCCTCGCGCTTCTCTCTCCCTCCACCCCATTTTACCTTACACTGTCTGCCAAGTACACCGTACGCACAAAGTTTGGATTGTAGAGAGCTCGTTGTTTTATCGCGCTTCTCTCTCCCTCCACCCAATTTTACCTTACACTGTCTGACGAGTACACCGTACACACAAAGTTTAGATTGTAGAGAACTCGTTGTTTTATCGCGCTTCTCTCTCCCTCCACCCCATTTTACCTTACACTGTCTGACAAGTACACCGTACACACAAAGTTTAGATTGTAGAGAACTCGTTGTTTTATCACACTTATCTTATTTTTTATTTCAATGCTTCTTACTAAACACTCGGGCAATCCGCATTAAATTTCAGAAAGCTTACATATTTTCGCGGGAATAAAGGATTGCGTCATGGAAAATGATTTGGGGGACAAAATCCCTGGCTAAACCAGGCCAGGATTTGAGCCCTAACCTTCTCATCACCGGGAAACTAGTCTGGATGAGTCTGATATTAATTGGTCTTCGCACCTACCAAACGAACCACCCAACCAAAAACAACAGTTTTTTTCTATATTTTTTAGTACTGCGTTTTACTACTTGTTCAGGTTGTAAGCAAATGTACTAATTACGCTAATGGGCTATATATGGAAAAGGTTTAATTTAGAGGAAGTGTGCCCGCATTTGCGTGGACAGAGTGTGAACACATTTAGTAAAAAATATCCATGATCAAACTGGATTCGAACCCTGATCTTTGTCACCGACAGTTCTGTTAATAGCAAGTGTAATGTTTTAAACCAGTGATTCCAGACCATTTCCACATTGTGGACCCCCTGAAACCAATGCTAATTCGCCGCCATACTAGAGGAAACTGAAAACTAAAGCACACATTTATAGTATTCTACGTAACCAATTTCATATCAATAAAATTAAAAATATGTTTAGACGGACAGTAATGAAAAAAAAAGATCTTAGGTTGGGAACTTCTTTTTTAGTTATTAAGACTAACTCTGTGGATTATCTACTACTGACATAAATGTTTCCTTTAAAACAACAAAGTCACTGAACCGAATATTTTAAGTAAATATGGCACTAAACAAATACAACAGAAGTGTATTTTTACTGTACACCCCATCCTGCTACCCGTTCGGGCTATCCATATTAAATCATTCCAATAATATAAGAATGAGGAAAGTATAATTTATTTGAAATCTATCGACATTTAAAACATAAGCCCTTATTGCACTTGAACGAGGATTCGAAACTTGATATCCCCGTTATCAGTGACACCTCTGACCATTAAGGTGGGAGTGTAGGGAACGCGAGAAAATGGCGGTGTTTATAAAGTTTTTATGGCGTTTCTATTTTTGTTAAGATAAATAAAACATATTTGTCCAGTAGAAACGAGTTTAATTTTCTTCACACGGGGGTATCAACAGTTCTTGAATATCTGCCAAGGGTGTCCTAGAATTTAATGACAACTTTTTCTCTCCACTTGAAAAGTTTCTCGTCTAATGCTGCTATGCTCATGACAGATATTCAACAACTCTTAATATCACCACGTGAAGAACATTATACTTCATGTTCCTACTCTAGTAATATTTGATTTATTTTTGGTAAAAAAAAAAGTTTAGTTATAAAATCTGGCAAAACACTGACCTCTTTTTTTTTATTATCGCATCATCTTAATATGGTTTATTTACTGAAGTCACTACACTGAATATGGTTTGCATGACATTCAAAATATACAACAGAAGTGTGTTCTTTATCATAAAATTAATAGCAAGTTTACCTACCCTCCCTCCTGTGTTTTTTCCCCCTACTCGCATGCACTCTAAAAAGGTTACAAACAGAAGCACCGGTGACTGAAGTCGTGCTAGATATTTGATACCCAGTGTTCCCGTAACAAAGGCAATATCGATAGATTACTTCTTAACGCATGAGAGCGCGCGCACGAAGGAAACTCAGAGGGGTGTAAAAGACGATTTATGTGGCGATGTGTGTGCGTGTGTGCGTTGGACCAACCCCTACTGTTGAGTCCTGACTGCTCGGACAGAATACAGACGACGAGGATAGTAAGGTCAACGAAACCAGGGACATTTCGGAGAAGACACCCGTTGAAACAGGGTGGCAAATGAAAACGTCTCTCTATATATATTTTTTTTTACTGGCACGTTCATTAACAAGATGATTACCCGCTTCGGTAACTTACCCCATGTTATAGTGGTTAGTGCACCTGGCTATGAGTCTAGGAGTCCGGGGTTCGATTCACGTCTGGTACCTTGGGTATTTTTCCCGAAAAAGGAGTTACCCCAACGGTCACGAGGTTTTGGTTAGCTAGACTTAAGTTTGGTTTAAGTTTTTCCACTTGTTCCAGACTCTCGGACTTACTTTTACCTTCATCTCATTGGGACATGAGTACATTCGAGCGTCCCGGGGGCAACGGTACAATAGTACTGTCTAATCTTTCCACTAGTGGGCTACGAATGATGTAGTGTAGACGCACAATATTATATACCCGCGTCGGTGGCTGCATTGTCAAGAGCGTCAATCTCGCACTAGCTTAGACTGCTGATGGGGAAGTAGGGGTTTGAATCCCGGTTGGGTTTACTGAGGGTGATGTTCTACAATGGTTTTACACTCTTGATTCACGTAAATTTAGCTATATTTCTTCTAAATTGAACCTTACTCGTCTCTAACAAATTAACGTAGTTAGTACATAGCGGTATAACCCAAACAAGTAAATACGCGGTGCTAAAAAAAAATACAAGGTGATTAATGACTTAATATAACTGGGTATAAACTTTGAAAGTAACTTAGAATAAATACACCAGCATTAGTTTAGATAGGGTATGACATTCTACAGTAATAAATCACATGGGGAAAAAAATACTCCCGGTACACTTGGACGAGACTTGAACTTCGACCTCCACATCACTTGTATACCAATATTTCACGAGCCTAATCCCTAAGACCAAGTCATCACACGTGTGTATCACATTTACACTAACGGGTTAGGGAAGAGGAAGCATGGGAGGAGAGTGGACAATCATTTAGGAAAAACTACTCTCAGTACAGCTAGAAGGGATTAGAACCCCAACATCTACGTAATTGGCAAAAATAAAGATGACTTTGACGTGTGAGCCCGCGTGTTCACCAATACGGGACACTACCCCGTGGGAAATTAAAAATATAACACGATTTTGGTAGTATTACTAAGCCCATGCATGACATTATCACTCTTATCTTTTTTTTTAGAACTGTTTCTTACTACCCGTTTGGTTTATACGCTTGCGGTACGTACTAATTTCGTTAGTGGCTTTATAGGTTAGAAAGGTTGAATTTAGAGGAAGTGTACTGACATTCGCTGGAAGGGAGAGTGGAACATCATTTCGTAAAATCCATCTCTAATAAACCCGACCAAGATTCAAACCTTTGATCTCCCATTCATCGGCATTCTACTCTAACACTATAGTAGCGCGTTACACCATGCCGCCAACAAAGCGGTTACTTTCTCGTACTGTTGTTACCATAGTCAGATTAAAGAGAGGAATACACTTTTTTTTTTGTAAACTACTGACCTTAATAAAATAAGTTAAAGATATTTATACTTCAAGCTATGTGATATGGAGCGGTCTCTTTAGGTAGATAATATAAATACCTGTAAATATTAAAGTAAAATAATATCAATGTTTACCACAAAATAATATGCTCGGAACTTTTAAGCCCTTCCTCCAACCAGAATCTTAAGATGGTTCCATGAGGTTGTTAAATGTATGTATTTTAGTCGTCCTTGAGATCCTAGCTTGGTCCCCTCGACTATCGGGGCAGCACCTGTCGCCATTTCACCCCACCTAATTTACCGAGGGATTGTACCCTCCTGTGTTCTGCTTCGCTATTATTGGTTCGACCACATATTGCACAGTACGTGATGAAAGAACAATATACCATGTTAAGATAAGGATCTTGTAATTCATTTGAGCGAGTCAATAATTACCAAAAATTGCCCCCTTTCGTCACTATCGCGATAAAGTGGACCGCTGATGACTGTGAGATCGGGGTTTAAATCTCGGCTGAGTGTAGGGCCTAATGAGGGTGGTTTTTCCCAAACTGGTTTTCCACTCTCCTTCATGAAAATACGGGCACACTTCTTCTAAATATAACCATCCTAATTCCTAAAACCACTAGCGTAATTAGTATATAAGCGTATAACTCGAACGCCCCAGCGTTATCGATTGTGCTCATGGTTCTCTGTACTTGGTCATTAAATTAAAAAAAATTCTTTATCTTACATATTTTTACTTTATCGCTATCTTACAGGTAGATAAAGTACTGTGACCGTTAAAAAAATCGAACTCGAGATTTTGATGAATCTCGACGTTTCTTAACCCCCTGAATCCGAAAAAGTGGTTTTTGAATTTCTGTCTGTCTGTCTGTCTGTACCTCCGACAAAAGCCTAAACTATTTTACTGATCGGGTTAAAACTTGGAAACTAGGTTTTACATAGGGTCGCCCTGAGGGTTTTATGGAATTGTATATTTAATCCTAAAATTAAGGGTAGTTTTCTAAAGAGTAAAAATAGAAAAAGTCTATTTTCTCAAAATTGGCTCTAACAATGTTGATTAAATTTAATTTCAAACATTTATAAATAATCTTAACAAATTGGCTACTATCAATATTTCGGTAAAATGACTTTAAGGGCTCCGGTATGATGCGTAAATTCTAATTTTTAATTTTATCTTCGTAAGTTTTTGAGATAGGATTTTTTTTTATCATTGCTTACATGTAGATATATTTTTAATAAACATATTTTACTTGAAATATATTTTTATAAAACCAAAAGTTTTCAAGCTATACACAAATATATTTTCCTTCTAAATTGCCAACACTTTAAGGTTAAGTATTAAGACCGTCAAAAAAATCCAACCCAAGATATTGATGTATGTCGACGTTTCATGACCCCCCCGAACAAAAAAAAGTGGTTTTTGCAACGCCATCTCTCTGTGTGTCTGTCTAACCCGAAAATTAATAGCAGTTTACCTGAAGATGAAAAGAGAAATATCCCATTTTCTCAAAATATCTATAACAATTCAATCTCTCTCATTTTAGATTCAATAGTCAATAATTACCTATTTTATTGGTCAAAATTTATAAAAGAGAAATTTAATAGCAATGTGATAACCATGAGATGTGCATCAGCTGCAACATGTATATTAGTTTGTAAGTCGTATGCTGATATGTCCATTAAAAATACACGTAAGACAGCACATATTAAAATATAAAACCATATATTTAATTAGCATATATTAAGAAGTTCATTTAATCATATGACTAAAGTCATTGACTTAGACATTTAACACGTTTTTTAAACGTAGACCCTACTATATCTTAATTCGACTTTTCTAGACGTATGCATTTAATAGGTTTCTTAAACCCCTATATCAGCACTAGGTTTACAATTATCTTAATCCAAGGGACCTCAGTTCCACTGCCTAAATACATACTATTTTGATGGAATTACAAACCCGTTTAGCACCAATGAAATCTAGTAGGATTCTGACGGGAAGAAACATTTAGAAATAAAAATGTATTTAGCACCGTGTATTGCTACCCGTTTGGACTATCCGCTTATGTGCTAATTACGCTAATGGTTTTAGGGATTAGGAAGTTAATATTGATAGAAAGTGTACCAGCATTTGCGAAGAGGGAGAGTGGAAATCATTTTCGTAAAACCACCTTCAGCACGCCCGACCTAGATTAAAACTTCGATCGCCCCAACATCGACAGTCTAGTCTACTGCGAGAATTGCGCGCTAGACCTTGCGGCCACCGAAGCGGTTGTCAACATGGTTTCTTTCGATCTTATCCTGACTATATCTTCGCGGTTTTCATTCGGTAATGAACCAGGGTCTCTTAGACCCGATGTCATTAACTCTAACTACTTAACCATGGGGACGGGCTGCTATTTATTAAATCACAAGTACCCGCATAGATAATCTCGTGGACTGAAGTTAGTCTTGTCTACCGGTGATGGATGGTTTGGGTTTGAAATCCCGCCAAGCTGTACTGGAGGTGTTTTTTTATAAACGGTTTCTCACTACTTCAACGTAAATGCAGTTACATATATTTGCCTGGTCCTTCATCCCAATAGTGTAACTAAGACGCGAAACATAGGAACAACCTTATCTGACATATTTGACCTGGCGGTCTAGGGGTAAGGTGTCAGACTTCTATGCTGGCAGCCGGGGTTCAATCCTCGGTCGGAGCAAAGATTTATCTGATTACCAAACCCTTCCTTCACCTCTGACAAGACATTTTGTGAATGTGGGGAATGCCAGGCCTCCACCTTGGTTCGGATTCCACGTTAAACTGTAGGTCCTTCATTTCATCTCACAATCATTTTATCATTACACATTAGCGTAAGTGCGTATAACCCTAACGGGTAGTAAGACGTGGTGCTAATAATAATAATAATAATAATAATAATAATACTTATCTAACATAAAAGTATTTAGATATAGCCTACTTCCAAGTATTCATAGGTCAAGTGATGGGATCTGTAGCCGCCACTATCGATGGCTACTATCAATTCCTATAAAATACCACTAATAATATAGTAACATGTTATAAATTTTGGTGAAAAAATACTTTTATTTTCTAAAAAGTTCTACCTATGAAAATTGAAAGCTATATCACTCAGCGCTAAAAGTTGTTACGTGACCTGTAGAACACACATGTGTGTAATGACCAACAGAAAGTTGTGTGTTACTATAGGCGGGTAGATTGCACAACGTCGTGGAAAGTACAAATGGCGGTGGTTAAGGGTTGCGACCCCACATTTACGCTTCTTGAATCCAATAAAGACTTGAGTTTGTGTGAGAGTATAGTTCGTTCCATTGAGAAGTAGGCTAAGTTTTGTACAAGATTAAAGGTTGGAATGACTGAGTTTTTGTTAGGCCTAGTTTCGATCGAAGAAATAATTTAATGTACATAAATATTAAACTTATCCTGATGTATTTATAGAATTAAATCAAGATTAGGCTAGAAATATCAATAAGATAATTCGAAATTAGCCGTGAACGGTGAGTAGGCTTAATAAAGCAGATAAGGGTGCACCCAAAAGCTTACAAGTATTAAACTTACAGCATATCAGTAATTTGCATCAGCCTTGTGGTATGATGGTCAAAGGACCTGGCTGATGACCTAGAGGTCCCGAGTTCGATTACGATTCTCAAAGGGGGAATAATTTCCATGTATGATTAACTAGGCTTAAGTTTGGTTAATATCTTCACTGGCTTTATCTCGTCATATTCACTATTATCATCCCCCACACCCTATCGGGACACGGAAAGAGCCTCCATGAAAAGGATGTCCCCTGGGCAATGGTACATCATAGCTGGCTAATCTTTCCGCAAAATTGAGCTACAGATTTATGTAGCACAGATACGTCATTATTATTATTATCATTGATATTAATATTTGAATTTAAATCCTGATAAAATAATGTTTAGAACTATGTACAAAGTCATTTATTGCTAAAATAAAAAGACACCCTATTACACCTATCTGAATTCAAATCTTAAGCTCCCTATAGCTGTCAAACAAGACTAGACGATCTTAACTTCAAATCCACGTGCCAACCAATGCAAGTGTCTGTATATTACCAAGCACCATTACACTATTATTACCTTAGCTTTACATTTATTTGCACCAGAGCTAATTTAATTTTAGCTATTTAAATTAATATAATGAAATTAACGTAATACATTTTTTTTTTATGGAAATAATATGCAATTGAAACCATAATCCAATTATTTTACGAATCAAAAAAATATTTTCTGATAGCTATATAAATTTACTAGATCCCCTCTCATGTGATTTGGAGCTATCGTTTTTGATAGATATTATCAATACCGATGAAATAACAATAATGTAGTAAAATTTTATCAATTTTAAGTTAATGTTTTATAAATGTGCTTCAAATGTACATTCATAAGTACAATATGTGCTGTACTTTTGGGTCTCCAGGCTGGGAAAATATCTTGTTTAGGGTCGGGACCAAACACGTTTGGGAAACTGGCCTAGGCTGTGCGGTCACCGAAGTTTTCAAGAGTACTCTAAACTAGTCAAATAAATGTTTTGTCTTTGATGTAAATAATTTTATAGTATATATAATAGTTTAGTTTATAAATAGCGGGATACTTTTCAAAGAAATGTTTAGAAAATATTGGCAAACCCAACAGTTTGTTAAACAGTATAGGCCTATTGTTAATTTGTATTTTCATTGATTAAAAAAAAAAAGTTTCAACATTAACGAAGTACTACTATTTCTGTAATAGCATTAAAAATATATGTTATTGTAATTTATATTCAGGACTTTTCTAGGACATTTTTTAAAAATCTATTATTATCTATTGTAATAGGTCTTGTAATGTAGGAAATATCTACAATATCCTTACATTTTCCAACAAAAGCAGTTTCACGTTTAAGTTAAAAATAATTATTCTTAACACTCATATATTATAACTTAACTTTGAAAATGCATTCAGTCCATTACTTTGAGTTTTGACATCATACACGATAAAATAAATAACGCCATATGTTTATGTAAAGAACCTTTTTAAAATTGTATATTCTAATGGTGGGATAGTAGCTATACATTGAAATTATATTATATTTCTAACGTTCTCAAATAAATAAAAAACTTTTCATGTATACTAACATAATCTCTATGCTATTCGCATTTAATATAAATAGGGTATGGGTTGGAGAGGTAAATATTGAAAGAAATGTGCCATCATTTACCTGAAGTGAGAGTAGGTGACTATTAAGGGAAAAACACTCTCGTTGCGCCCCACTAGATTTAGAGTCCCAACCACCTTCATTGCCAGCAAACCAGACTATACGAGCTTTACGTGTAGTCCACATATACACTAATGAGGGTCACAATTTTTATTAAATTTATGCCGGTATATAAGGCGACAGTCTTAGATAACATAAAACATAAAATTATTTTGTGAAATGTTTCTTACAACACGTTTGGGTTATCTTCAACTAGATTAAATTGTCATCTATCATGGGTCACTTTATTTACTGTATTGTGAATGTGGGGAATGCCAGGCCACCACGGTGGTTCGGATTCCACGTTAAACTGTAGGTCCTCCATTTCATCTCACAATCACCCTATCACCCTACCATTACACATTAGCGTAAGTGCGTATAACCCGAACGGGTAGTAAGACGCGGTGATAATAATAATAATAATAATATTTACTGTATGTATTAAAATATATTTTTTTTTAAATTTTCAAAATTAAGCCGAAGTCCATTGTGAACCTTAGGTGAGGAAAGAAAGTAATTCCAGTAAAATATTCTACTGAAAAGCGAAAAAGGAAGAAAAGAAGAACATTGCTATGTGGTTATCAAATAGGGAGCCAGTAACGTGTTTGAGGTGTGGTGAGTTTCAACCTACACTATGATAGTACTGTAAACAGTGGGGGCTGTGGACATACAGTACTCTATTGTGTAGGGGGCTTGTATCGGACCACCCTCCACCCCTCCACCTACACAACTATGTGGTTACAGAGTAACACTTCCCCTCGCTATCTGTAACAACCCCTGCACCGGACAATTGAATAGCGGGGGTGGACGAACATTAGTGGAGGGTCCCTGTACTGCGAGCACGTTATTATCGTTTTTACACATCGTGCCATACGCGTAGGGATACCAGCATAATCATGGGGGGAAAAAAAAAACCTTCCTGTAGCGTGCTCGGCGTTGAAGGTCGGAGCTCTATCTACAACCGAGTACGTTAGCAGTTTTTATTTTGTTTATTGAAATAAAACTTCCTCAACGTGCAAAGTTTGTACATATATTTTAAAGCGTCAATAATGGCACAAAATTAAATAAATAAAAATACTAGAATACACATATATTTGCTTTTGTATTTTAATGTAATTTATTGTAATATTAACATGTTATTTTAAAAATGCTAGGAAAAGTTCTATATAATAAGGATTAACTCGACTTTCTAGTTCAAGTTTTAATTGTAAGAGACTTGAGCTTCATATAGATTTAGAGCTTTCGGTGTTTAATTTCAAGCAAAGCTTATATTTTCCCCTTTCACACTATGTTAATAACTTTAAAATACCTCCCTCCTAGCTCTTTAATTGTTACTCCATAACACTTAGGTACGAATTGAGTTGCTATTATTTTTAACTAAAGATAAATATTTTATTAATTGATAAACATCGATAAAAATATTATAAACAAAGAATGATAAAACAGAATATGAGCCGCTGCACACACAACAAAAATGCTGGACATTTACTAATGGGTCTACTTTTCCCATCCCTGTCCCTTTTTTTTCTCCATGGTGTGAGCTAACCAACCAAGCGGTGGCCACCGTTAGCGATGATAGTGACAAAATTTGCGGATAGAGGGTGTCATGTGGTCAGCATAACGAGTCCTTCGGCCTTTAATCAAAGTTTTCTAGACCGGAGATGCTACTTATATATTCAATTAGCTCCTCATTTCTCCTCAAGAGGTGGAGTTTGACCCCGTTATAGGCCAATCTTTCACAGATAAATTTTGGAATAACCAGGGATCGAGCCCGTCACCTCTGGATCTGTAGCCAGGGACTATGGCCACAAAGGTGGTTCATCACTACCCTATTAGTTTAATTAAATACAGATAGCTTGGATGGATAGTAAGACGTGGTACAAACCACCTTTTTTTTCAATATTCTTTTATTATTCCGATATTATTATTATTATCATCATCACCACCAATATAATTATTTAGTATATTTTCGTAACTATTAATCAGTAAGCCTATATATAATTATTTAGCTATTGTTTATCTTATTTTCTCGTGTATTTATATGTATTTGTAAAGTACTTGTGTATTTTCAGTGCTGGCCTATTATAGATCTTACGACGTTTGGTCAGCACTATAATAAGAAGAAAAATAATAAAATTTAATTATGTCACGTGGTTGCCGAGCTGTAATTAGTACGCTTCATTTTCCATTATACGTATTTGACTGGTGAACGTGCTTAATCAATCGTGGGTGTAAAATACCTTACTATCGCGTGAATCAGTGGACCGTTGACCAACAGATTATTCGTGATGTCCTCTAAAAACTGAAAAACTCGATATTCCTTCCATCCACCTTAAAAATTTACTTTGTCTGCTTATTTTAGGAAAAAAATTATTAACATTTTGTTTAAAGAAAAGGAAGGGGTGTATATAATTTTAGAAAGAGGAACCGCATCAGCATAAACTTGAAAAAAATATTAATTAGAAACAGATACTGTCACCAAATTAGTTGGTTACTTATACTCTACCATCAACATAAACTTTATTTTTTACTCCTTGTTTCGCTATCTGTCCGGGTGGTACGCATTTAGTTAAACCAATGGGGTACGAATGAGGAAGGTAGGATTTAAAGTAAATGTACCCATATTTATATGGAGGTGAAGTTAGAAACAATCTAGAACCCTCTGTAGAGCCGACCGGTAACTGATCCTTAACTTATTCGTCACTGGTCAACGAGAACAGATTGGCCCTTAGTGTGGAACTTTAATTTTTATATTATTAAGTAATCCAAGTTTATACTCTTGACGTATCAATAATAGTAATAATAATAATAATTATTATTTCACTTAAATTTTACCTAAGATTGAAATGTAAATTACCTAAAACATTATCGTGCCACCATCAGAGCCATCAGAGGAAAAGGTAATTTTTTTTATCTCTCCTAAGTGTAATCCCTAAGAGTGGTGCCTATCAACTATAGTTCGAACCCCACAACCACCAATTTGACTATCTATTATATCGCTCTTTACTGGGTTTTATATAATAATTTTATCAAAATTGTAACTTTATATGTATTTGAACTGTAATATCCTATTATGAGGCTGTAATCGTATAGTTGGCTTAAAAATAGAATTTAATTTTGAGTATATATTATTGTGTTAATTTTTTTTACAGTTTTTGGGATTTTTTCTTGTAAATGTAAAATTTTGATTATAAAGTTCTGTCTATTCCCCTCTAGCATATATATGCCATAATATATGATTAATTGAGCTGATGATTTATATATTATTGATATGGTTTACGTATCAAGGTACGTACACGTTTTAAGGGTGTAAAACCAATATAAATTTTTAAGAATACCCTCAAATGTTAGTATGTCCTATTTATAATGTTTGGCGACGATTTGTCCAAGTTAATTATGACGTGAGTGTAACGAAAAATTGGACATAACAAATAAACATGTATATAAAATGGACAATATAAATACACTTCTTTTTACTTTCTCTTTATCTTACAGATTGAAAAAGTATTGTGATCGAAAAAAAAAAAATTGAACTCGAGATTTTGAAGAATCTCGACGTTTCATGACCACCCGAATCCGAAAAAGTGAGTTTTGAATTTATGTATGTCTGTACCTCCGACTAGAGCCTAATCACTGATTGGGCTAAAACTTGGTATCTAGGGTTTTCATAGGGTTGTCCTGAAGGTTTTTTGGAATAGGATATCTGACCCTAAAATTAAGGGTAGTTTAGTGAAGGACAAAAATAGAAAAAGTTGATTTTCTCAAAATTGGCTTGAACGATTTTGATTAAATTTCATTTCAAAAATTTATAAATATTAAAAACAAATGGCTACTCTCAATATTCCAGAAAAATGACTTTAAGGGCTCCAGCCTGATGCGTAAATTGTAATTTTTTTAAATCATATCTCCGAAACTATTTGAGATATGAAATTACTTATTATTACATTATATTTATTTATATATATATATATATAATATCTATTTATAATACAAATATTTTATTCGAAGCATTTTTTTATAAAACCAATAACTTTCAAGCTATACGCAAATATATATATTTGCCATGCCATCTATATGTGTGTCTTTTTAACCCCAAAATTAATAGTTTAATAAAAAGCGAAAAAAGAAAAAATCAATTTTCTCAAAATCGGCTCTAACGATTTTGATTAAAATTCATGTCTAGGCGTTGATTCAGAATATAAATAAACTTGTTATTTTGATTTTCCATGAAAATGACTTTTGGGTACTTTACACAAGATCAAATTTCCGTATCTCCGCAACTATTTGAGATACTAAATAACTTATCATTGCAAAATTGTAGTATTATTAAAAATAAAAACTTTTATATGAAATATATTTTTATAAAAACATCAATTTCTGAGATATTGGCAAATACATTAATACAATTTTGTGAGCTTTAGTTTTAAAAAGATACTTCAATTTTAACGCAATATTTCTCTAATGTCATAGAGTAAAAAATAAATGAGTCTCTTAAAAAGTGTTTCTCTTTATTTAAGCCTCTTAGGGGAAATGTTTGTACAGCAATGATCTATCTCTATCACTTTATATTCAATAGTAAATATTTACCTATTTTATTATTCAAAATCTATAAATGAGGAATTTAATAGCAATGTAATAACCATAAGATGCGCAACCCCTAATAAAATGTCGAAAAACCTCAACCGGAAGTCGACATTTTAATACAAGGCGTTGGATCTTGCGGACCTAATATCAATTATTTTACTTACTTGCTACTTTACAGGTAGAGCAAGTAGTGTGACCGTCAAAAAAATTGGGCTCGAGATTTTGATGGATGTAGATGTCTCATAACCCCCCGAACCCTAAAAATTTGTTTTCGCAATGTTCAGTCTGTACCTCAGGCTAGAGACTAAACTATTTTACCGAGTGAGCTAAAACTTGGTTTGTAGGGTTTTCATAGGGTTACCCCGAGGAACTTTTGGAATTGAGTAACATACCCTAAAATTCGGGGTAGGTTCTTTAAGGAGGGAATGAGAAAAAATAGTTTTTATCAAAATCGGCTTTAACGATTTTGATTAAATTTCATTTCTAAGTTTCGATCAATATTAAAAACCAAATGGCTACTCCCAACTTTGTCAATATGAATTTAAGGGTTCTGGTTTGATGCATAAACTCTAATTTTTAGTTTTATCTCCTTATGTCTTTGGGATATGAAATTACTTATCATTGAATACATGTATATCTATTTATAATAAACATCTTTTAGTTGAAATATATTTTTATAAAACCAACAATTTTCAATCTATACGCAAATATATATATATATATATATATATATATATATATATATATAGAAACTTTTCCAACCCTTTAAGGCTAAGTATTATGACAGTCAAAAAAATCTAACCCAAGATGTTAATAGATGTCAACGTTTCATGACACCCCGAACCCTAAAAAGTGGTTTTTGCTTCGTCTGTCTGTGTGTTTGTCTGACACTAAAATTACGAGCAGTTTACTAAAAGGTGGAAAGAGAAAAATTCCTTTTTCTAAAAATCGGCTATTACGATTTTGATTAAAATTCTTACCCAGGCATTGATTAAGATTATTTACAAAACATTATTTTTTCTATTTTTCCACTAAAGTGACTTTGAGGGTTCTTTATCAAAAGCAAATTTTTTTATATCTCCGTAAATATTAAAAAAACATGTTTATTTTAATTTTTTTTAAAGCAATAACTTAGGAGATATTGGCAAATACATTAATAAAATTTTGTAAGCTCTATTTGTGAAAAGATACTACTTTAGTTTTAACGCAATAATTCTCTAATCCCATAGAGTAATTAAATAATTAAGTCTTTCAAGAAGTTGATATACCTCTTAGGGGAAATGTTTGTACAACACAGGGGCGAATCTAGGACTTTCGTAACGGGGGGAAGGGCGACGCATGTGCTCCCTTTGGGATCGGGTCTGGGGGGGGGGAAGGTAGGAGGCACCTCAGGAAAATTTGACATTAAAATACTTCAAAATTTGTGAGTAAATCTTTAAGTAATTTTTCAGTGTAACGCTAAACTTGAAAATAATCCTCTAATGAAGGTGCAACTCGAAATTTGCGATTAGTATTGAAATTTATTATAAGCAATTAATAAGAATATCAAAAAATAATGATTATTAAAAAGGAAATAAGTTTAAACACTATAACAATTATTATATAAATAATTTGTTGCTATTCAATTAATTAGACAAATTTATGGAATTATTCAGATTTCGAACACTCGAACTTTATCTCCGCTCTACAGTTTAACTATATATTTTTTCATTCTAAATCGAGATTTTACCACTAAACCATACTAACACGTTGTGTGTGTGGTACTATTGTAAGATATTTACTTATTATTAATCATTGAAATAGTAATAATAAAAATGATAAAATAAAGTATATTTAGATCAAAACAAGGTTTGTGCAACAGTGTGAGAAGCGCACAACTTAAATTTGGGTAATTTCATTATAGTATATTTTCACCGCTTTAATGTTTAATGTGATTGTCTTAAGTATTTATAATAGCTACCATATATTAATCATTTAATCTTAATACCAATAACAATTAAAAATAAAATCTGTTTATTGAGGTAGTATCACGTGGCAATAAAACTAGTAGTGACTTGAACATTGATTTCATTTTTTGAAAGGGTGCGTGATCCCAATATCTCATCCTTTATCCGTCCCTGGTAAAGCAATGATCTAACTCTATCATTTTAGACTCAATAGTAATTAATTACCTATTTTTATTGGTTTAAATTCACAAAAGAGAAATTTAGTTGCAATGAGATAACCATAATAGATGTGTATCCCATAGTAAAATGCCAAAAATTTAACGGGAAGTCAAAATTTTAATACGAAGTGTTGACCCTTAGGCAACCCTATATACATATTTTTTATTGGTCAAAATATACAAATGAAGACGTTAATTTAAAAAAATAGAATTATAACATTTAAAACTGTGGGCCAAAAAATGTTTTACATATATATAGGCCATTTGTTCTTGAGTTCGCTACTGTATATTATATTATGAATTTTGAGTAAATATCTTCATTTCTAAACACTAGAGAGGGAAAATCTGGGTGGAGTTCAGTACTATTTATTATATGTCAATACATTATTTTTGTCTGCAAACTATACATAATGTGTATTAATAAAAGCAGCTACATATAAAAGTGTTAGCCAACAGTTGAGACCTCTAGCAGGCTAGAACTGAACATATAGATACCAACACAGCTTACAAAATAATAAATTATTCTCTTTGTGTAGAAGCGATTACAATGAAACACAATTAGTAACTAAATAATAAATAGCACATACAATAAGCATGAAAATGTAGAGTTAGCAATGCTTATACAACAGCCAAAAGAAGAGGGCTGATTTCGTATGAACTACTTAGAAAAATATGTCAGAATTTCGAGAGGCATGAGAGAGCACATGAAGGCCCACATAAATAATAATAATTCTAGTTTAAATTAAAAAAAAGGATAAAAATAAAATATTTCAATTGAACTAATCCACATAAGCTGCTTCATGCAGACTTCACGTTTTGTTTTAAAAGTTATTCTTTTTGACAATACTTTTTTTTCTCGTCGCAATGCAGGAAAAACCATGTTTCTATGAATATTAGATAAATGATTCACTAACCAAACACATCCGTTGGTTGGTATTACAACCCAGCCCCAGTACATGTACATATAGCGACGTGATATTTACTCGCTGCGTCTATTGTTTGGCAGCGGTCAATCATTTGTCATTAAAATGCGGTTTTACGTTGGATAAAGAGTACACCGATGGCGCATTCAACCTCTATTAAAGTTCTGCTCTTTTTTCTATGGATTTCCATTCGAATAATTCAAGCAAGGCCTACGAATTGT
Source organism: Timema shepardi (assembly GCA_902151425.1). Lineage (NCBI taxonomy): Eukaryota > Metazoa > Arthropoda > Insecta > Phasmatodea > Timematidae > Timema > Timema shepardi. The sequence goes on along the minus strand of CABFVX010000173.1, from coordinate 200,670 downwards.
ATCGAATGGGTTTGAATGTAAAAAAAAAAAGTTTTGAAAATAAATATTCACGTATTATATATAAAGAACAACATAATTAAACTTCTAATAACTCTTTTATTTTATGTAAATACATTAATTTGGTTTTTAAACCAACAATGGCTTATTATTAAAGACAATCAGACCAAATTGCAGTTTATAAAATCAGTAACAAAAAATATTATTGATAAATCAAGCAACATCATCAAGGTATAGCTCTATCATTAGTAAAATCGAGATTTTCTCTTTTCGCAGTGATAAATTAACGGCTTAGGGGACTGGTAATTGTGTCTTTCCTAGATTTAAAATAATTTAAATGTATAAGTTGCGTACTGATCAAATAAGTCGGTCCAATAAGTTTGCATTTAATAACTCAAATAAAAAATAGGCGTAAAAATATGAGTTAAAAACAAATTTATTAATGAAATCACAGAGATTATTACACATTTTATTAATACTTATTAACAAAACAATTCAGTTTTCTTATTGAAGCAATAGTCTATATTATTCCTAATTATAGTTGTAAAACTGAGTGATATATGTTGATCTTAGCTGTAAGGGTGAAGTATCGCTTTAAGAGGGGTAGCATTATTTTATAAAACTGAATTATTCATGGTAGAAAGCTCCCTTAGAACGTCCCTTTTCTTCCCCGAAAGAATATAACGCCTTAGAGAACACCCGCTATGCAACCCACAGTGTTATTACGTAGGATAGCTTGCGTCCTGAGGCGACGCCTTCATTTAAGCGGCTCTCGATTATATGCGAACTTTATTATTATATATATTTCTCTAGTTTCTTTCACCTGGATTTTTTTATGCTGTGTCTTTGTATGCAAACACTATAATAAATAGAGCTTCATACAAATAATAAAACTTACAGTTAAAAATAGAGTTTGGATGTAAACTGCACCATTATGTTAACGAGGGTTGATGCAGATTAATCCAAGCGTACACAACTAATCTTAGTACCGGATATTATTCTAAATTATATTTTGGTGCTAAAAACTTCCGCGTGAACTGAATTGTTCGAGAATTTTTGTAGCATTGAGTCTTGTTATCTGTTCAGGTTATATCCATGTGTACTAATGAAGCTAGTGAGCTATGGATGAATAATGTTGAGTTTAGAGGAAATATGCCCGCATTTTCGTAGAGGGAGAGTGGAAAACCATTTAGGAAAAAACCACCATCATTTGACTCGACCGGGATTTGAACTCATATCCCTGTCATTGGTAATTTGGTCTATTGCGATAGTGACGCCTTAGACCATGCGGTCACCGAAACATAGGATATTTTATTCTACCAATTGATTTGATTAAAAAACTAAAAACATATCGGAGTTTATTTTATAACATTTCTTTCAACCGGAAAACACAACGTAGCCAATTGGCCGGTCGAACTATTGGAGAGGAATTATTTTCAATCCCACATTGAAAGGTTATTCTTTCTACCGCTTCACTTCTCTACTTCATTCAAAAAGAAGGAAGGCCTCAGTCACAGTTCAATCGACTACAAATTATCTGGTCAAAGAACGATTAGGTTTTTTTTTATTCAACGTTTTGACAAAGAGTCATCAAAAACAGAAATTTAATTAAATAACTCCCTTTGCTGACTGGAGTTTCCATTCCAATTCTAGGGCGACATGCGTGACAGGTATGCAATATATGTTCAATAAAGTTTAGCAGTCACTCCTATTTTACACGTACTTACTTTGAGTTGACATTTCAGTGTCGTTGTGATGTTGATAATGGTTGGGAAAAAAATAATATTTTAGCTGATTTTAAAGTGACACATTTTTCTATAAGTACACTTGAACTTCTGAATTTTAAGATTTTTAGCACATGATATGCATATTTAACATTTTAAAATTCAATTTTATCCACTTTGGTAGCGTAGTTGACTAACGCGCTAGCTTCGTGTTGAGCTAGACTGCTGAAGATGGGGAGGTTGAGGTTCAAATCTCACTCCAGTGAACTGGGAGTTGCTTTTCCTAAACTGTTTTCCACTTTCCCTCCACGTAAATGTGGATTTACTTCCTCTAAATCCAACCTTCCCAATTGCTAACAATTAGTACCAAATCACAACCATTTGTAGAGATTTTTTTTTTAGCGATGGGACGCTTGAATCCTCTATTGCTTGAATCCCTCAAATTGTATTCAAGATAAGAGATTCGTAGATATCTCAAAATGTATATTGAATACAAGTATTTAGGCATTGACTTGAAATCACAATTTTAAGCAATTGGTAAAATTGGGAACGTCATACAATCATAAAATCATAAAAAAGAACAAAATTGTAGTAGTAAAATTAATTTACTCAAAAATGGTTTTTTGTCGTTTTTTAAAAAGAAACGTACACGCTAAAAAAAATCCGTTTGTCAGTGGTACCGAGGATTTTTTTTAAAATTCAATTTTAAATATCTTCACTATTCCTAAATAGTATATTTTTATCGATTTAAGGATTCGCATCTGTATTCTAATTTCGAAAGAAAATCAAATATTTTTATTCAATAAACAAAGAATTTGACTCATTTCTAGTATTTAATAAATTACCTTCTCCTCTATGAACGTGTGGGTGCATTTAATTTAAATTTAACCTCCTCATCCCTACTCTCGAAGTTTGTATATAGAGAGATACCCAATTAATAGCTAGACGCGAAGCTCGACAAAAAATAAACACAAAAGTAGCTTACTCTACCCAACAAAACCAATGTAACATTTGTGTTTTCGACCCTCCTCGGTGGCGTAGTTATCTAACGCGCTAGTCGTGTTGAGCTCAACCGCTGAGGACGGGGAGATCGAGGTTCGAATATCGGTCGAGTGAACTGGGGTGGGTTTTTCTAAATTGTTTTCCACTCCTCCACGCAAATGCGGGTTCACTTCCTCTAATTCAACCTTCCCAATTCCTAATCCATTAGCGTAATTAGTACTTAAAGCATATAACCCGAACATATAGTTAGACGTGGTGCTAAATAATAATATTAATAAAATAAGTGTTTTCAGAAGATTACGTTCTCTAATAGAAAACATTATTTTTCTTATCATCTAAGATTGATCCATATTATAAAACCATATCTCTAGTTTAATATTAACTAAACATATTTATAATACAAGAGTTTTCTCAGAACCAGCGTATTCGACTAACGTGCCTCTTCCTGTCTCGTAAGTTCAAAGTTCGAATTATAATCCCGTCTGGGTACAATGGGACGTCTATCTTCAAGAGCTTTTCTGTTTTTTCTGGTCCCTCTTCTTTCTTCAGGAGAGAAAAGTGCTCGCGTTTAAGCACTCAATCTTTGGAACATACTATGCTCCATGTCTAAACTATAATTAAAATATTGTTTCCTTTAATTACTTGTTATACTGGATTTCTGGTAACGGTGGATCGGAGTTCGAATTCTGGTTGGTTGTACTGTGGCGGTTTATTTCCTAAAGAGTTTCTCACACTCTTTCCACGTAAATGAGGATATATTTCCTCTAAATAATACCTTACCAAACCGCATTACACCAGGGTTATTAATGTATGTGTAAAGCACTAATTGGTGTTAAAACGCGGTAAAAACAAAATAATTACATTTCTAATTTGACGCTAATCCTAGTTACAAAATTCGTAAATATCGTTTTTTTTGTTTGGAATTTTATCACTCAATACAAAGTTAAATAAAATGGTCAAAAATTTCTTAAATATCTGGCCTGTCTCAAAACTAAACTTAATTTTATTATTTTACCGATACTGTTGTAAACACCAAATAATTGGGTATGTATGAATATTTTTGTACTTATAAACTTTATAAGATACAAGTAACTAATTTTAAACTCTTTTTTACTTTCTCTAAGCCCCTGAAGAGAGAAGTATCGTGATTGTAAAAATATGAATATCGAGATTTTAATAAATATCTACGCTTCATGCATGACCCCTCGAAACCAAAATAATTGTTTCTGCGATGCCATATTATATTTTTTTGTTTCTTGAACTATAACCCAAACCATTTTCCCTATCAGGCTAATACTTTGTATCTGGTGTTTTCATAATGTTCCCCCAATAAGTTTTGATATTAGGTATATATAGCCCTAAAATTAAGGGCAGTTTACTGAATGGTGAAAATAGAAAAAATAGATTTGATCAAAATTCGCCATAGTGATTTTGGTTAAATGTTGTATCTAGACATCGTTTAACATCACAAACACAAAGGAAATTTTTTATTTTTCCATGAAAATGAATTTGAGGGTATTATAGAGAGATAGAAATATCCAATTTTTGTCGTATCTCCGCGACTATTTACGTTACAAAGTAACTTATTATTTGAAAGATGTAGTACTATCAAATATAAAACTCATTTTAAATATATTTTTAATATTAATAGTTTCTAAGCTATGAGCAAACATACTTTTTTTTGTATGAAGTAGGGGTATACTTTTAAATATGAAATTGATTGTTATGCTATTTTGTGGAGAAAGAGACTCCTTTTTTACTCACTGTTTCTGTAACATATTGTATAATTTCATTTATACTCTGTAGGGTGTCTCTGCAACAATCTATATTATTTTGTTTCACAAATATTACGAGTTTTTATTAAATGTCTGTATTTAAAGATTAAAGGGAGAGAGAGTCTGTGCGGTGCAACATGCAATTTAAAAAAAATTGAATTGAGTGTCAAACAAGGTCTTATTTTTGTGACCTGTGTATTAGTACCCATAAAAGATGCCTGCATATATATATGCACTGTTTAAATAGGGATAAAGAAGGTATAACTTTAGAGAATGCACCGGCGTTTGCTTAAAAGAAGATGGGGAAATCATCTAGCAGAAATTAAACTCATTATAATTGGGTGAGAATATAAAAACTTACCTCCCCGCCACCGTTAAAACGAACCCGACGCTTCTTTTCACGTGCCCAATGATGTGGATGAATAAGATCTGATAAAATTAATCGATTGTTTAGGTGCTATAAAAGATCTTAGTCAGACTTGATATGTGAACACTGAAGTCGTTACTCTATCTCACCTCTCTATTGAAGATACGAACATAACTTACCCCGCGACCGCTGTTTAATTTGTAATGGGGTTTCCGTCCCATGCCCGTGACAGCTGGTTTACTCTTGAGAGTCGATGCTGGACGAGTATTATCAATCTTTCATTCTCCGCCAAGGATTGTTACAACTTTCAACCTCTTTCACTATCTTCGTCGTGTTAGGTCTTCTTCGGCTTTGGGGGAAGGAGAGGTTGGAATATAAGGTCTTTCTTACACCCACACGCGGCCTTGTTTAAGGATAAAACCTGCTTATTACAATATAATTATAATTACCTATGCACAAGTATTAAGGAACAACTCATCCGAGGTTGGAAATACCCTTACACGAACTGCGGGGTGAAAATTAAATTCGTAATGAATTTGTTTAAAATGGAAAAGAGGAGGTTAGGTTAGGCTAGGCTAGGTTAGGGGTTGAATGGTAATACAGGTTGTTGCGAAATGAATGTGCACTGGATGACAGGTATACTTTATTCCGCAATTTGAATGCACCCCAATTGAATGCCTACTGACAGGTATACTTTATTCCGCAAGAGTGGGCCCTAATTGAACTCATGCTGACAGGTATACTTTATTCCGCAATTCGAGTGGACCCTAATTGAATGCCTGCTGACAGGTATACTTTATTCTGCAATTCGAGTGCGCCCATATTGGCAATAACTCTAAAAAAATATAAAGCTATGACTTATCACAGGTTTAATTTATATTTTTTTTCTGATAAAATGTACTAATATCTTAGACCTTTGATAAGGCGATTGTCTTTACTAAAAAACCTATTTCAGCCCAACTAACAAAGATTCGTGCCCCGATCTCCCCGTAATCGGCAGTCCATCAATTGCGAGACTGACTCCTTGGATCATTTGGTCACAAGGAGCGGGTATTTATTTAAATAATGTTGTTTCAACAAATTTAGATAAATCATATGCTTGGTTTTTTTAATATAATACTTTTTTTACCTACAACTAAATAATTCATTTCAAAAGACACAGTGAGAGACGTAAATGGAAATTATTTTTTTGCAATTATTGAAATATGAACTGTAATTTTAGATCAACAATTGAGAAATTTAAAGTAAATAAAAATAAAATCCATATAAATTAACACATTTGATGAATAACCTTTGTTTTTCGAAAATGCTTATAAAGTGATACAAATCTTATGGGAATGAATACCATAACATCGCATAGTTTAATAGTGAAAAAAACAACTTATAAGATGAATGAATTCCCCATTAACATATTTTATCTACAGCGTTTTTTTGTTATTAGTAATAAAATTGATAAATTTAGTTCTAATCAACCACCTACGTTACGTTTATTTTAGTAGGCAATGGAATATGGAAGTTACTGATTTTCTTAGACGGTATTTTTTTAAACGAATTCGGATGAGTAGGCGAGTACTTATTTTAGGGTTAACCGTATCATATAATGTTTCTACTTACATAGCAAAGCTTACAATTTAGCGTTTTCAAGAATGCTTTTCTTTCTCTCGTTTTAAACGACCAGAAGTTTATTATTTTGACCAAAATATACGTATCTTGGATCAAATCGTTATATATATAAAATAATTAATACGTACATACATTTTTAGACAGCCTTAACATATACATGACCTGACAAACTTACAAAAACTACATGTGAGGGATATAATTAGATTATTATTAGGTGTTCTATCTTACGACAGGTCCGTTCCTTTTGTCAGTAAACTTAGACCGCCAATGTACCCTGTTCTATGCCTCCTTCATCATCTCCCATAATTTTCTTCTTTCCTTCAAGTCATCCATTATTTGAATCCTCCTTGTTCCTAAGCTCCTCTTTCCTTCAACCTTTCCTTCAATGACTTCGTGTGTGTCATGCACAATCTAAACATATTTACTAAACAGAATGTAAACTCTGTATTATAAACATAAACATGTAGATATGTAAACAATACGAATACGCATCATCGAACAGAATCATCCGCCTATTTTATTTTAATCTCACGGTTGATTTATACACATGGCATCAATGTTTACACGTAGTCATAGAAACTGTTCCTTGATAATCATAAAAAAACAAACAAAAAAACACATAATAAACGCCATATGTTAGTTTTTTGAGATCGTCGTAACATTTACAATATTTACTAGAGAACGAACCAGAGTAAACATATAATTAATCGAATTTCAAAGAACCTGAAATATTTAGTATTGACCCTGAACATATCTTTTCATACTTGTCTTATAATGTATCTGGAGTATCCGCCTTTAACTAAACCGATGTGGTAGGGATGATAAAACTATAATTTAGATGAACTGTATTTCTATTTGTGTAGAGTGACCTTGGGAAACCATCTTTGTGAACCAGGTGGAGATTAGAGCCCCAACCTAATTATCCCTGGAACATAAGATAAGACCCATAAATAGTTTTACACTCTCCATTCAAATCTGGCTACACTTACCCTGAATCTAACCTTCCTCAACTCTAGCATATTGGCGTAATTGGTACATACGCGTAAAAACCATTTGTGTGCTAAAAATAAAAAATACGAGATCGATGTCAATATTTGCAGCTCCACCGTGACAGTGTCGAATAATAATAAAAAATGCATTTTACTAGTCAATATTATATATAGTATATTATTTTTAATATTCTTTGTTTAATCACACATGTTATGAAACACTAATATTGAGACACACATTACAACATTTTTAATGTGCCCCACCTCTTACTACATGTTCAGTTATTTACAGCTATCGGCTAAGGAGGAGAATGGAATAATTTAAGTTGAAGTTTACTCCCATTTTCGTGCATTAATAGAAGGAATCTACTTAGGGAGAAACAACTTCACACTAAACCGGTATTCGAACCCCGATTTCCCCGTCACGGGAGATAGTGTATTGAGAGGGTGGCACATTTGATCATGTGACCGCCGATGCGATCTACAACTAATATTATTTCTTATTAATAATATATTTTAGTATTTAATTTATATAGAGTATTATATAAAATTGATAATTTTTTAATCTTATGAATAACTTAAATACATTTATTCATATAAAACCATAATATTTGTATTGATTCTAATATTAATAATCTTTTATAACTAATAATACATAGCGAAAGGGATAGCTGAGTATAACTAAGATCTCTTGTGTCCGACATATTATCAAAGTATGTATAATGTCTGACTTGATCTAAAGGTACCAGGTTAGATTCTCTACATTAAAAACAACTGTATAATGGGCAGAATTGGTATTTCCATGATTAATTAACATTCGGGTCTTTGGTTGTTGGAATTGCTCTGGGATTAAGCTAGTTTGTAAGTCAAGATCTGAAGGTTCGGATACCATACGTTAAAATGCCCCAAATTAAATAAATACATCAATAACGTCGCTACTGATAACATCAAAATGTTCTTTTATGTTTGAAACGGAGCGTAATGCTAAGCACGTAGCTACTGTAACTAATCACTTAGGCACAAACGATAGCATTTATTCCCCAACAGTCGTGCCCGGGACGGGAAACGAACCTGGAACAAAGTTCATGGCAGAAACTTCACGGTGTTGCAGCTGTTGGCTTTTGTCTAGCTAACACAAATTTACACGTTAAGTACATGTTTGAAACTATACGGCATGTTCAACAACAGTTATAGCTAGGCCTCCTTTTCACCCCCTCCTCTCTAAACCCCTTCTTCCCTCTCTGTATTCGTCGTTGTAAATGGAGTGCGGGATTTAATCAGCTGTGAAAAGCTTCTCTGGAGTTAAGGCAGGCGTCTGTGTTTAGAGACGAGGAGGGAGGCAGCCAGCCAGCTCGCTGCTCTGCACTTGCAAAGTGTCGTGGGTTTAGGATAACGGCACGAAATATGTGCAACATATATCATAAGAATAGAGTACTTATTCTTTTTTTTTTACAAACATTTGGAAGACGTGCATTGCACCACGCACACTACAATGTGTTAATATTTTCTCTTTTATAGTTTTTTTAAGTTGGTAAGATTAAAATGTGTACGTTGAAAAAATGGTGGGATTAGATTTTTTTTTAAATAGTTAATTATTGTAACTTCTCTGGGATACAAATGGGTGAAGCAATGAGAGGAAATACTTGTCCGCCCAATGAAATATTAGGTTCGTTTTCTTCGCTGAACGTTCGGGGAATTAAACTATCTGTTACGTGCACTTTTTGTATTCTGAGTAAAAACATCGTTGAGAGAATACATTTTTTCATACGTTTGTTGATAATATTAAAAAATATTGCATATTTATATTAATAAAAATGAAGAGTTTGTTTGTCTCTCGTGTACATTGTGTGATATATACCGCACACAAAGGTCTGAAATGTTAAAATTATTAGCCTCATGTGCATCAACGTGTGAGCCTTGAAGCTAGAATTTTATAGTGTTGATATTTTTTTTAAAATTTATTAAAAACTGATTTGGAATAATTAAATTGAATATATTTTTTCTGTCTACTTGAAGCAAATAAAAGCGTTTCAGTGCACGGCTATCCCGGGAACTTCTGCTAATGCATATTTAAAAAAAATGTTTAAACTTAAATTTTTAATAGTTTAGCACTCTAACCCGCCTCAGTGGCCGCATGGTCTATCGCGCTACTCAAGCAGTAGACTAGACTGCCGATGACGGGGAGATCAAGGTGCGAATCTCGGTCGGATGTACTGAGGGTGATTTTACCAAAATGCTTTTCCACTATTCCTCCACGAAAATGCTGGAACATTTCCTATAAATATAACCTCCTAATCAATCAAACCATTAGCGTAATTAGTACATAAGATTGTAACCCGAACGTGTAGTAAGACGTGGTGTTATAAAAAAAAGGTTTACCATAGTAGGTGGAAGAAACTTTGATACGGATATATCCGTGTGTTAGTGATCATATTCCAATTATATTAAATTAGCTAATTATACTTACATACGGGAATAGAACTAGAGAAATTTGGACTAATTTAAGCTATTCGTTTTGTTAAAAATGTTTTAGTAGTCATTAAAAACTTTTCTGTTCGACATTAGTTATTTCAACCCCTTCTTAAAGATGAGGTGGATTAAATAGAGATGAAACCATTTATCTGAACTTGCGTGAAGAGAGAGAGAGAGGAGGGGTTAGTGGTAGAGAGAGAGAGGGGGGGATCTCCCGAAATAGATTAGAACCCCAATCTCGCCATCATCAGCAGTTCATTCCTATTGCGAAAGCCTTTTCAAGATGTATATAGTAGGCCTAAATAATATAGTAGTGTAAATTATAAATAAATAATATAGTAGTGTAAATTATAAGAACAGACTAAGATGACGATGGATTTTAAAAATGGAGAGAAAATGGAAAACCCCCCTCAGTCCAAACGATCGTGATCAAGTCTTGGTCTTCTATTCCAAAGATCAGTTTGGAATTCAAATCCTGGGTGGTTTATTTCTTATAAATGTTTCCACTCTTCTTTAACGTAAATGCGTTTACATTTACTAAAGTTCTACCTTGTTCATCTCTACCATATTACTGTAGTTAAATTCTGACAGTCAGAAGAATTAGTGTTAGACTTGGTGCAAAATATTAATACATTAGAATTTGAAACAAACGATTATTTTATTACTAATAGAAAGTTTATAATATGAATTATTAGCAAAAATAAAGTAGACTATCGTAGACTATTTTCTATTATTTAATTTAGTTTAAATTTGTTAAAAGAAACTACACATTATTTGTAGTTTCTTAAAACAAACTTTATAATTAATGAATTCTAAATGTTTAAAAATAAGTTTTCTATATCTGATTAAGTGGCCATTTAACGGATATGCCAACGGAAGTTACTTTTTTGATACTAATTAGAAATGTTACTAGGTTAACAATATTGTAATAATGGAAGAGATTATTAATATTCTAACATGGTTCATATGTATATGTGTTTAAATAATCTAAATATGTTGTTAATTACTTACCTAAAGATATATTCTTTTACTTAATTTTTAAGTAGTACTAAGTAGATTTTTGAATTCAGCATAAACGCGGCGCTAAAAAATAAAGTTCAGCTCAATGGATTTCAACATGATAGTATAAGCATTTGACAAAGAACAACTTGATTTTTTCTTCTTCACTTCCTACTCCCTGTCAAGTTCGCACGAATTTAATTACTCTAATGGGGTAAGGTAGAATTTAGAGAAAACGTACCCGAAGTATTGTGAAGGCAAAATGGGAGATTATTTAGGTAAATAAATGGTACGACACAATCGCACTTTATCATATTGTTTATTATAGATTCAAAGAAATTATTCAAAAGAGGCTATCAGTAAATTACCCTTATGTAAGTGTTACTCATTAAAATAAACACTTCACAATAAATAAAACGCTAAAAACTATTCACTCATATACTTTAAACCATACTGTTCAAATATTATAATCAAATTTCAAAATTTCAAAAATAAGTGATTTGTAAGCTACCCTAAAACGAATATACAATGTTATTTGTCATGCCAAATACGCCTAAGATACCCATTTGGAACAAAACCGTAGGGAAACTACCCTTACACAAAATTTCCCCCAAATCTAATGATACAGTGCTATTTGCCGTGTCAAACAAATCAAAGTTATGCATTTTAATCAAAATTGTTTTAGCAATTTTCGAAAAAAATTTGATTAAAAAGATTACTCATCAGTAAACTACCCTTAATTTGGGGATTAAAGCCAAACCTTAAAAATAATCCTTAGGTATAGCCCTAAAAAATTTAAATTTTAAGTTTTAACAAAATTCACCAAACAGTTTTGGATCTATGGCCGGGGACAGACACTGATAGAATTGTAAAATCCACTTTTTGGGGTTCGGATTCACATAAAACGTAAAGATTCATCATAATTTCGAGATAAATTATTTTTCTTAATTACAATACATTCTCTTGATATAATAACGTAAAAACGCCATTAGTTCACTTGGCCAGAATCAAACCCTGACCTTCCCCTCACCGGCAAACCAGACTGGACGAGGTTAGTAGCCCACCGATACGGTTGTCAACCGATTAGGTATTTTAGCATCCCGTTTATTTACCTGCTAGGGTTGTAAGCCCATGGACTAGTTACACTAATATGTTATAGATTAAAACGCTTGAATTTAGAAGGGTACCCTCATTTGCGTGGAAGGAGAGTGGAAAACCATATAGGAAAAACCCGTGGACTTGATCTCGACGTCTCCGGAAGTCTAGTCTATTGCGAGAGAGTAAGCTCCACATGTGATTATAATTCACTGAGACACGTAGAGACATATGGGATTGTGAGTAAAAGACACCCCTCCCCCCTCACCCCAGTCCCGCTTTCATCCGTCTCCTCACCAGTGTTTACATGATACTCGACTGGAACAAATGGAAGAGAATGACGGCCGATTTATGACACTCGTTTATAGGTACGGGAAGAAAAGAAAGGAAAAGAGACAAAGTAGGAGAGTGAGAAAAAGGGCAGGGCGATTTTTAGACAAGTTAATATATTTATGCTCATGCCTCAATGTGTGCTGGAAGGAGGATAATATATGCACGTATAGTTTCACTTATATACCCTTAATATCATGGATTATAGTATCTATTTAATTTCACTGTGGCATTAAATTAATACGTTATAGTTTTAGAGAATAAACAAACCTTTTTTTTTAAAAGTATTGTCTAGTAAATTTGCTTTCTCATAAATATATAATACAGAGAAAATCTCTTTATACTAAAAACAAAAATTATCTCTACTTTAAAGTTAAAATAATATAATCTTATCATGTATACTTGATTTCTAAATTTAGTGTTTGACTGCTGTCTCTCAATTTGTGTTTATATAGGCGTGTATCTCTCGTGTATAAATGATTAGGACAACTTACTTCATACTTAGGTAGTTTTTATTGGTTTTATATACTTTTTTATGAATACAAGCACAACACTTTATCATTGCGTCATACTATCTGTTCAGGCTATACGCATATATGTCAATTAATTTAATCGGGTAGGGATGAGGAAGGAACCATGTTAAAGATATTTAGACCATTCTACTCTGAAGAAGGTATCTTTTATAAAATTAATTTTCGATCAATAATATAATCTACCATAAAATATGCCGATTTGTGATTTAATATTTAATATTGGTAGTAGACAATTAATGTACAATCAGTTAACTTGAAATATGGACTATGGCACTGTTTATAAATCACGCCATAGGGAAATCAAGAAAAAATCACTTTTAGGGTAACGGATTGTAGGCCTACATGTAGACAATTTATAAACTACAGCATTGTGAAATCAGGAAAAAATCACTTTTAGGGGAACGTATTGTAGGCCTACATGTAAACAATTTATAAATAACGCCATAGTGAAATCAAGAAAAAAATCACTTTTATGGTAACGGATTGTAGGCCTACATGTAAACAATTTATAAATCACGCCATAGTGAAATCAAGAAAAAATCACTTTTAGGGTAACGGATTGTAAGCCTAGATGTAAACAATTTATAAATCACGCCATAGTGAAATCAAGAAAAAATCACTTTTAGGGGAATGGATTGTAGGCCTACATGTAAACAATTTATAAATCACACCATAGTGAAATCAAGAAAAAGTCACTTTTAGGGGAACGGATTGTAGGCCTATATGTAGAAAATCTATGAATTTAATGATGTTTATGCACTGATTCCCTGAAGTGATAATTTTAAAGGAAATAGAAAAGATTGCCCCTTAAATAAAATATTTAAATAATGTATTCGAGTGAGTATATTCTAGATACTAATTCTTTGAAATAAAAGTTATTTTCTTCGCGTGTCAGACACAACGGAGTGGGGAGGAAACCTTATCTCCAGACATGTTAATCTTACACCGCCACTTTTGTTCTTTTGGAGGTGTCATCTAGCAATTTGCCTTCCTGCATTTTCCCTCTCGTGCTCTTCACTGGTGGATTCATCGTACTCATCTTTCTACGTCGTAATCCCTAGAAAGAACACATCCTTTTTTTCTTCTCAACCTCTTTTTCTAGAAGCATTATCACGACTGTCTTTGACCTTCTTTTCTTGGTATACTTTACTATTATTTCTTTTTGTGCCCTTGGACACATGCCATCTTTCTACTCATCATTTTTCTCCATCTACTCCTTCCTCACAATTTTTTTATTATACTTTTCAAGGATTCTTAAGACAGCTGACTGCAGCGTGACATCCCTCTAATTCGCTTTTCTTCCCGCCAGGACATCAGTCATAACTAGAGCATCTCAGGGTGCTCAGTCGGGCGCGTGGATTGAAGAACCTGAGCACCAATTTGGTTTTGGTCCAGTTGCAGCTTCTATGGAAGACTCTTTTTGGATAACAAGGAAGAGAGAAGCATCATGACTCTTTTTTTTTTCCCCCCGCCCTTTTCGGATGATTGAGAGGGGTGTGTGTAAGGTGTTTTTTTTAGGGGCTGGGAGGGCAAAGGGGAGTTGTAGGAGGTAGTGTAACTTGCGAAGTGAAATAAAAAGGGGACCCGTGGTGAAGTCTCGGCCACCTGAGATTCAATTTGTCAGTCTTGTGAAATGAAAGATGAGAGTCGGTAGCCCCAGGGTTCAGACGTGGGCTGAGGGTGTTGAAGAAGGGAAGCTCCCGGAGATTCGTGCGTGGTTCTTTTTCTGAATACCTTAGTTATGTTCTACAGGACTTAGATTCGGGTTTGCGATAAAAATAATCATACTTGCAAAATTAATATCAGAGTATGTTAGGAACTTTTAACATAAATTATAGCATGAAAAATATTTTCTTATAATAACGTGCCCTGAGCTAAGCTAAGTTGTAATCTAATAATTATTTATAAATAGTTAATCCAAGCTTTATCATTTTATTTTGTTAACATCCTATTAACACTTTTTTATTTGCGTTTATATATATATATATATATATATATATGGTTAAAATAGGTATACGGGGAGTGTTTTGAATGGTACATAGAATTATATGGGTATCAGGGTAGTGTTTTTACATTTTAAAGAAAAACCTTAGAGCCATTTTTGAAAAATTAAATTTTCAACAAGTTGTCATCATTTAACTACTCTAAACTAATTTAATTTGTATATATTTATTAACTTATAAGTCAAGGCTTGAACACCTTTTCAAAACACATTATTTTTTAAATTTGTCTATGAATCTATCTTGATAAAATCATATATATATATATTTATAATTCCGTTAATCTATATATTATATCTTCTTTACATTAATAAAATGAAGAGTTTATGGGTCTATAATGAGTGTTGCTCGATATACGTACCAAGCAGAGTTATGTAATTTAAATATTAATATCCTCTGTCCACGAACATGTGCACCTTGAAGCAAGAATTTTGATTATAAATTTTCCAATTAATTAAAAACCTAAAAGTGGAGAAATATTAACACTGCGATAAAGCAATATTATCACATTTAACTCACTTTTAATGTAGTTTGGTGACAACTGAAGTTTAGTTGTCATAAAGAGTAGACAAGAAGTGTTTGGTAGCAACAACAAATTCTTCTTCTCATGTCGCCACGATTATACTAGTTGTTAAATGTTGTGATTTATTTATAACATATAGCTTTTATATATTATTCCATTTTTTACCTCTAAACCTCTCTACTCTATACTCTTTGTAGCCTGCACCCTTTATAGCCTGCACCCTTTATAACCTACACCCTTTATATCTTTTTTACAATTGTTTAAACTTGTTACTATTTTTACCCTAAAATATCTCTTAGAGCTAAGCTGGATAATTAATGTAAAAAGGGGAAAAAAGGCCCAAAATGGTATAAATGGTAAATAGTAGTTCTAATCAAAATGGTGGTAAAACCAGCCAGAAAAATAATTATTTTGAAACAAGGCTTTTTGGAAATTTTTACTTGATCATCTCTCTATTTGTAGCCGGTCTTAAAGCCTAAATGGTTTGATGGCTTTATTTATATTTAAATATATGTGGTCATACTGTGGTAATTTTTTGGATTTTATTTTTACCTTTAAAGATAAGCTTAGTTCACTGATTACTTCATTTTTGAAAATTCAAAATCCTTTGAAAATGTCTATCTTGACAATGTTTAACTTTAAAAAAAGACCAGTATACTCATTTTTCATGAAAAAATTGGCTTAAGGGTGGTAAAATGATAACGAATTTTTAAAAATTAGAATAAAAAAAATGGCTCTAACGTGTTTTCTTTAAAATAGGTACCCAAGGAGTGTTTTTAATTATAAGTAAATATTTTTTTTCCCAAAGTAAATTCATTTGAGGGTAGTCAACGGATTTATTTAAAAATGGCCGCAACAATTTTGTGATTGATTAGGAGGTCCAATTTATTTTTCTAAAATTTTGTGGCCACTTTTGTTAATGTAAATATGCGGATATTCCAAACGGGTTGAAAAAAAAAGAAGAAGAAAGAGATTGGAAAAAAATGATGGAGGAGGCTGTTGAGACAAAGTGTGAGTGTGTGTGTGTGTGTGTGTGTGTGTGTGTGTGAGTAAGCTGGACCGCAAGCAAGATGCTGCTGTCTCTTGCTTTCAGCCAGACTCCATGGTTTGTTTGGAGTCTTCTGCCGGTGCTGATACCGCCTCGCGTTTATCGATTTGGAGAAGCGCCAATAAATTCCCATTTATTTCACTCGTGATATTGAAAGAGGCGGGATGAACAGAGTCTCTACGCTACCGGCAAAGTTTTATGAACGTCCCTTTCCGAATTCCCGTCCCGTGTGTGTGTGTGTGTGGGGGGCCCCGTGTGTGGGTCCCTGTAATACATGCAAAACAGATAAAAAAAAGTCACCATTGGCGGTCATATTAAACAGATATGGGTCAAAATGAACCTGGAAGGGAAAATTTAATATCACGTTCTATGTTATTGCGTTCTATGGACTTCTCTATACTTTCTTATTTGATGTTATTTTAATTTTGTAACTTTCAATTTGAGTATATTTCTTAGGCAAAATTATTTTTTATATATTATTTGTTAGTAAAATTTAAATAGTTTCATATTTGATTCTTATTGCTTTTTATTTAATTCTATATTTTTTTATCTAAATTTTATTTAATTCTATAGTTTTTAATTTGAGTACATATATTAAGAAAGATACTTTTTTTATTTAGTAGTCAATTATTTTTAAATAATTGCAAATATAACTGTCATTGCTTTATATTAACATCTATAATAATTTCTTAATTGATGTTAGTGTAGATAGGAGTGGAGGAGGCGCGAGAAAAGATATGTTCTTATGGAATTTTTATATAATTTTTTTTGTAAAAGGTAAATAAAATATTGTTCCAGTAGAAACAAAGTTTAATTTTCTTCACGTGGTGATATCAACAGACCTTGACTATATTAATTTTAATGATACACTTTTTAAACGAAGAGAATGAGCTGTCAATAAATTTTAGGACACGCTTAACAGATATTCATTAAACTTTGTTATCACTATGTAAAAAAATTAAACTTTATATCGGATAAATATTATTTTTATTTTGGCCAAAAAGTTTTGTTAAAAAAACTGGAAAAACACTGCCCTTTTCTCGCGTAAACTATACCTCCATCTTAATTTATTAAATTTGAATTTTGAGTTTATTTCTTAAGCGAAATTATATTATTTTAGTCATTATATGTGCAGTTATTTAATTTATAATAACTGTTAGTGAGTTTTATGGACTTCTATGATTTATTATTAATGTTATATTTATTTTGCAACTTTGAATTGAACCATTTCTATACAAACAAAATTATTATTTGGGTGTTACTCACTCGTTATAATTTAATAACTACATGTAACTAAAGCAACTAGCTTTTGTACCAGATATTTCCAACTTTTTTCAACTCACAGCATACTGAACAAAGCGATAAAATTGTCGAGGCACACTATAAATTTATTTATGGTGATATTTTATCGTTAAAAACAATTACAGTATTAAGATTGTGTTTCATAGTTTAACAGCCAAACATTATAATAATGGTGTTATTTAAAAATATAATTTTGATCATGAATTAAAAAGGTTATTTTTACTTCTCAAAATACTTGTCTAGCTTCTTTTTCTATCTTCGCCCAAACTCCCGCGGCGCGCCGATTGAAAAACCTTGATTTATACTTTAAAAAGATGATGATTATAATTTGAATTTCTAATTTATCATATATAAATAGTATATTATTTAGATAGTTTCATGCTCGAACATAAGTAATGAGAGTAAAAAGTTAGCCACAATTTTCTTGGAATATTTAATACACATTTACTAAGCACATATCAACTTATCTCGTGTTTTGCCTAATGTAAATACGTCTGATATGAAACTACTTGATCTAAATATGAAATATAAAAAAAAATCATTTTGAGTAACCTCAATATAACAACCCAGTTACCTTAGGCTAAGGGTCAACAAGTATATACGTAAGAACTATTCCATTTTTTGAGTAGGCCTTAAACTTAACAGAGCCCTATTATTTTATTCAAAAATTTATCATAAAAACAATAAAATCACGAGGGGTGTATATACAAATCAAATGCAGGAGTTACATGTTTTTTGATGGAAACAAACAGCATTCCTATATCATTTATTTAAAAGTATAACATAATATACTATATTATATTAAATATATATTTATATGAAATTATTCTGACATAATCTACCATTTTTGTAAAGTTTAAATAATACTATTTCAGGATTTATTAACAAACAAAAAGTAGCTTTAAATATTTAGCGACACTTGTCAAATTTGTCTATTTAAAGGAATTCACTATAAAAAATCTTGTTACAATTTAAATAAACTATAAAGATTTGCAAAATTTGGTACAATATTACACGGGAAAATTAATCTAATCAACTTAGACACACACTTAGTCTTCCTCTAAAACATGATTTATATTTTAAAAATGAAATTAATTCCTTTCTACGATAATGCCCAAAATTATAAACAACCAACTTTCTTCGAATACTGATACACCATTAATATGATAAAAAAAAGTTAAGTTTCTTAAATGTTCAAATGTAAAGAATCAATTATTTCAGAAAACGGCAATTTATTTGAATATAAATTTACTAAGATCTACAATTATTTTAATCAGATAATTAATTTTGCTATCACATATTCTTTTTATTTGGGGTATTTAACATGCATTTTCTCAAACAACTGATATATCAGTATATGAAGCAAGAGGGAAAGGGCCTACCAATTTTACCAGAAAATGTATTTTCACACGATATTTTCAATATGGTGGCGGTGACCTGGCGGCTTAGGTTTAAGGTGTTAGACTTCTGTGCAAGGGGTCCGGGGTTGAATCTTCGTTCCCGGCACATGTTTATCTGCTTGCCAAACCCTTCCTTCCCCTATGCTAAGACGTGTGTTAATCACAACTTGTGAATGTGTGAAATGCCAGGCCTCCACCGTGGTTCGGATTCCACGTTAAACTGTAGGTCCTCCATTTCATCTCACAATCATCCTACCATCACACATTAGCGTAGGTGCGTGTAACCCGAACGACTAATAAGACGCGATGCTAATATTATTATTAATAATAATAATTTCAATTTCAATTTCCTTTATTAAAGTGCTGGCAAACAGTCGTATGACCTATAACAGGCTAGCACTGAAAAGTATACAAATACCTTAAAAATATATCTAGTTTCACGACAAAATAAGATAAACAGTAATAGATAAATAATTATATATAGGCCCTACTGATGAATAGTTATGAAAAAATAGTAAATAATAATGATAATAAAAATAGCAATAATAATAAATATCTAAAGCGTGGTTAAAAGCAGTAAAAATATGCTAATAATAATAATATGGAAGCCTATAAATAGAAAGAAGGGATTTAATTTCCATACTCAATATAACGAAATTTAAAATATATAAGATATTTATAAAAAAAATAGGGTCACCTAGTGGCCTGAAGACAAAGTAAATTGTAACCAACATTTAGTAAAGACCTCTTAAATATGGTTTTAAATTTAATATTTGGTTTATATAAATAAGTACCATATAATAATTTAATCTGAGAGGTTAATTTTGAAAAATTTAACAACGAATAGTTTTAAATCGAAAGAGAATTTTGACTACACGATTGCAAGCCTGCTTAATTGCAGCGCTTAGCTTACCTGAGCAGTCGACGGTGGTATCATAATCAGCAATACAGACGAAACATGCCAATTTATAGTCCGCGAAAGTCATCACGTGATCCCAGAGATATATAGAGGGGAATTCAAGGGAGAACAGAGATGGGTAAAGGAAAGGGAACATGGTGCATGCATGGAACTGATGGAACAACTGGTGCTCTCCCAGATGGTTATATTCGTGGAACACTCTTGAAGCTCCTGCTGGAGTCTCGAAACATCTATAAATATCTACCAGGGTCTCGAGGCATTCATAGAGCTCTACCGGGGTCTTGAGTCCTCCATAGTGCTCTACCAGGGTCTCGAGGCATTCATAGAGCTCTACCGGGGTCTCGAGTCCTCCATAGTGCTCTACCAGGGTCTAGAGGCATTTATAGAGCTCTACTGGGGTCTAGAGGCATTTATATGGCTCTACTGGGTTCTCGAGTCCTCCATTGTGCTCTACCAGTGACTAGAGGCATTTATAGAGCTCTACTGTGGTCTAGAGGCATTTATAGAGCTCTACTGGGGTCTCGAGTCCTCCATAGTGCTCTACCAGGGTCTGGAGGCATTCATAAAGCTCTACCAGGGTCTCGAAACATCCATAGCGCTTTACCAGGGTCTCGAGGCATCCATAGAACTTCACCGGGGTCTTCGAGCTATCTGTGACGTGGAACTTATGACGTAATCTGGCATGACACGCCACGTTGAACCTGACCAGCACTTTCTTTAGTCAAACGAGGGCAAGGACCGACGACTTTACTTCCCTACCGAAGGAAGTTGTGCCTATGGACTTTTACCACCCAAAATAAATCCGTTGACCCCGCATTGGTTTTAACCCACGAATATCTGGCCATGAGGTGAGCACTTTACCCAAGACTAGTGAGGTCGACGATTATCATTTCAAAGTTTACAAATTTTCAATAGAATATTCTCAATATATATTTATAATTTATGTTAAAAGGTTAGGTTGTCTCTGTTAAAGCAGAGTCCCCATTGGCATACAAAATGTGTCTGACGTTTCTGTAAAAAGGTATTTGGTTGTAGATTTGCAAAAATATCACAAAATAGTTGATGAACTTAATCTGGTCTCCATCCAAACCCTCTGACTTAACAAGCAAGAAAGTTGTCTTAAGTGATTTTTTCGCCTGGTTGCTTCCTGTAGTTCTATATAGTAGGTACTTATACTCCTATCCCCAAACAAAGAACATTCAAGAGTACATTAAAGATAAAGTTAACGTAAAGTAACTTAAATTGATGGGAGGTCACTATAATTATATTAAGAGCTTTGAAAACTATGCACTAAAGAGAACATTAGTTTGACGTATCGATGTTTTAAAGTAGAGTGAGTGACTTTTTGAAATTACGTATGGTTTCCAACTTAGACTTACCTACTCTTATGGCATTAAGAACTCTAAAGCTCACACTTACAAAAGTACGCCACCTATTCCTATCTTTAACTAGTTATATCCAGTCCACTTCATTACACCCTACCTCTTTCAGGTTCATTCTAATGTTATTCTCCCCTCTGCACCTAGTTCTTTACAATCTTATTATCTTATAGCAATTCAATTATACATCATTTGGAGAGCGATTCATGATACTCGTAGCAAAGGAGAGGGCATTACAGTTGCAAAATTATTATGCTTAGTGACCGGGTATATTTTATAAAACCTACTTTGTAGAAACTTTAATCCTTTGTTATAAGTTCGTATAAAAGGTAAATGCCATAAGCTATTTTCTAAATATCTAATCAACATAAGCACAGCATGCTTAGGTGAATTTATAGTATGAGGCGTCAATCTTGCAATTTACTGGACTGCCAATGATGGGAAGATTGGAGTTAAATTCTGGTTGGGTATACTGAGGCTAGTTTTTCAACTATACCTCCCCATAATGGGGGTGCATTTCCTCTAGGATCAATTTTTCCCATGGCTACCATATTAGTATAAATGAAACTTCCTTTAACAAACTAATCCAAAATAGAAGCCTCAAATAGTTAAACAAAATTATAAACACAATCAGAGTGAGTCGCTTGAGTAATTGTTTCGAATGTCTAAGGACAAACATTTGAAACTCAGAGCACGCAACTCATCTGGCAACGAGAATAATAGGTAGATGGCCGTCCTCAAAAGTATACAAGTCCCAAAAAAGAAAAATGGGTGATTAAACACACATGTAATAAACGACTATCCTAAGGGTATCTTCACTATTCATAACATTAAGGAAAAATAATATTTTGTTGGTATTTATTCATATAAAATATAATTTAAAATATTTATATACAAGTATGTTTGTTAACAGGTAGAACCATATATGATTGTATAAACAAAGTTATTAATGATAGTCGTAGAGTTGGTAAATATATAATATTTATCATGACTCTGACTGGTTAATATAAATACATTATCAACGTTAAATATAAAATAATATTTAAAAATTTGCTCGAGAAAATGAACAACAGTATTTTAATCATCACTAGCCACAAGGAACTTTCTCGTAAAGTAACGTTAAATTGACCCTAGTAACAAAAAATCTATATTCAAATTTTATACCTATCTCATTTAATACTTATATATGTAAATAAACAACTTGAAAAAGGCGAGTACTCAAGACTTCTATCATCATTCAATTAAATACTTCAATTCCTATTCCCATTTACAAGAATAAATCAACACAAAATAATGAAAAGACTAGAAACTTGCAAGTGTACTTTAAAACAATAAAATAAACTTTTCCCAATAGAGCAAATATTCGTTAAATAAATCATCGTTATCAAACCACAGCATTATACCTTATTATCGATAATTCTATCTATCAAGTCAAAAGTAATAAACCAACAAAATATTAAAAAATATCAATCTCACCAAAATAAACCTAAGTATCGATATCCTAATCTTAGACTATTCTAAAACATCATGCAATTTATATTGGTCTATGATTTTTACGATTATTAAGTTACCCATTTAAATAATTAATTATAAAAGTCCGAAAAGAGAATTTATAAAGACTTACAAAAATAAAATATTATTAAGCCGAAAAGAAATTTGTTCTTACATTTTTAAATATATGTAGCCACGGCTACGTACTTCTCAATATAAAGCCAAGTCCAAGAGTGCCGGACATGTTCCTTCCCGGCACTATACATGCAAGAAAACTCCTAGAACATCGAGAACATGAGAGGAAAGGATCAAGGTAGGGGACCACTAAAGGAGGGAAACGCGTGACAAACTTATGCAACATTATCTAAAAAACTGGAATATTCTGGGCTAGATTAGAGCAGGCATCTCTTACTTAAGTTCTTAGGAATGTTTTGTCGGTAGCGAACTCTAGCTGCCGCCGTTTAAATCTTTGTGGGCTTGGTCAGTTGATCACGTGGCGCAGTTATGCTGGGTTGTCTTTCGTTGTCTCTCTGATCTGTTGTCCAGAGGCTCTGGGATGGTGAAATGGGGTAAGTTTGTTTATTTCTCCGACTCATCTTGTCTTCAATGGTAGCGAAATGATACTGAATGAGTGATAGGTCGTGGTGGACAAAAAAAAATGTCGTCTTGGGTGTCAACCAACATACCAGTTTACAAAGAACATGCAGTTAAGGTCAAATGAGGTATTTGCTGACCTCCAAATATTGACTATATATACGGCCCTTGATCTTGAGAGAACGTTGAACAATACCTATCTACTTGATGAATCAAGTACACCCCATCTACGCTAGGAGTGTAGGTAAGTGACAGCTATCAAAATTTACAGATCTACTTTTATGTATCCATTCACCAAACCACATAATTTACACGACCGTATGAAGATTTGTTATCACTTTTGGCAATCAAAACTTTCACAACACAAAAATTGTTTTTATTTATGTTTTTCTTTTAACGGTTTTTACATCTGCTGCTAGCTTTCAGCAACCATCACTCCTATGTTGAATGGACTCTAGTTCACTCAAGACTATTTCTCACCCTTATTCTAGAAGAATGGTGTGTTCAGTCCCCATTAAATTTAATCCCTCTTGTTCAGTCTCCTTAATTAAAACAGATTAAATCCCCGAGAGTCAATACTGACAATATACCTACCCATAAAAAGTAGCAAAGTGTCTAGCTCCCTAAATTCCAGGGGGATCTCCACTGTGTGGAAAAGAAATTGCACCTTGGTCCTACATATTTTAGCCTCGATATCCATCTCTCCCCCACCCTAACCAAAGAAGACATTAAGTGGCCAACACTGGAGTCGTATGAGGCCCTTTATGTATCCATTACTCCACCGTTCTAAACAAGGGTCGGTACGGTCACTATGAGCTCTCCTCCCCCTCAAGCCTACCCGCTTGAACACGTCAACTTTTATTACTATCTTCAATCATTGCGACGAGCAAACAGAAGTGGCAGTCTTGCTTACTAATGCATGAAGAGGTCCCAAAGTCGTCACATTTGCATACGGAAATTAAAATCCCAACCTTGTATGTATCTCGCTTTGGAAGTTTGCGGCGCTCTGTACTCTCCTCCTATGTATATAGTCTGTTTTTGTAAGTTTGTCCACCCCCCCCCCC